>JASDQU010204443.1:0-13794 GCA_032191745.1 Picea mariana
AATATTAAGTTTTTTAAAGGTTTTTATAAAAGTATTTTAGGGAAATAATGATAGTGGAGTAAGTGAAAATATGATTATTTTGATTGGGACAGCAATAGTTGTGTAGACAATGGTTTAAAATGCTGGAATTTTAAGTCCGAAATAAAATAAAAAACGTTATTGGTCGCACCTCTTTTTAATTCAAGGGGTTGATTTTAATATTTTGGTTGCAAAGGTACAAGTTGTCAAGACTAAAGGTACAAGTTGTTAGACATACTTTGACCTGTACATGGGATTGTCTTGATCCTTCCATGACTAAATATAGAGTCCTTGATTGATGGCTAGGAACTGGAAAGTTTGACTCGGATGTTGGGGGATTGAAAAACTCAATGTTCTTTTTGTAAATCGATGTATCCCCCAAATGTTCTAGTTGTGCCAGTCCTTAAAATGTTGTCTGGTAAACATTTAGGGTTGTTTGAAACAAGTGATGGGAGAACATATGCCATTATTCAGTGGAGTGTTGTGCTTTGATTCCTACTAATTTTAGTTTTTCCAAGAAATCCAGCTTGTCGATTAATGAGACCTCCCATAACAAGATGGACTCTGGGTCAAATTCCTCTTCAAATTCCTTTGTTTTTTGTTTGATCAAGTCAAGTTGTTTAGTGGCTTGATATGTTGACATTTTTTCTTTGGTTTCCTCTCTCAACCATTCATTTTCTTCTTTTCCATTTCTATCTTGACTTCTCTTTCCTTTTCCATATGATCCACTATGGCTTCTTTACTTTTTAAGTCGGTGGTAATGTCCCTTGTTTTCTTTAAATCATCAACTAATTTTCTCTGAGATTTTAGTTTGTTGTAGGTTGATGCAAAGTATGTCGATAAAATTTTTAGTACTGTATGTAACATTGTCTCATGTGAAGTGACCTGTTCCAAGTTGTGACGTACCTCTTTAAATTTCTCCAACTCAATTCAAAGAATTGTTGTTGTTTGTTGGGCCAAACCATCTTGATTATTTGTCAGTTCCCTATTGTGTAGTTGTTTAAGCTCCTTATTTTCTTGTCTCGGGTGTTGGATTTCTTCTTGGATGTTGGCACATGTTCTTATGACTGCTTCGATAAATCATTTCATTATTTCTAACAGATTGATTCCTTCCATCGAATGGTAAATATCCAACTTCTCTTTTGAAAGCAGTATAACATTCTTTAATATTTTTTTCTCTTTATTTTTTCTTGCTGCAAGTTAGTTTCCATCTCTTGAAGCCATCTTCCATCTGTTTATTACTTCTTTGGATACCACATTATATAGGTCCATCATCTAGGCATCTGTCACGATAATGATTTTTTCTTTGATCACGACATCATTAAAATTGAGAGTTGTATTTGACTTGAATGTTTCTTTCCAAATGATATTTACATCTTCAGGAACTGTATTGGAGTCGATTTCCTGCTTACCTTTGGATGTTTTTCCTGTTGTATTTTCTTAGTCGGTGTTTTCTTTGTTGGAGTGTCTCCTTCCTTGTCAATATTTGATACAAATGGGACTATGTACAAGGCCACTTCTCTTTATTCTTATTTCTCTCCATCAATTAGGGGTGTTAAAATGATTTGATTATCCTTCAATAACTCTAGTGGAATCAGGATTTCAAACCCCAACTATTGTTCAAGCTCCTAGAATATTTGATATATTTTTGATTGGTATTCCAGTTCTTTGGGTCCTAGGTCTCCAACGAATCCACACCAGAGTGTGGTGGTGTTAAGGCTTAGTTGAATATGAGCACTTGGTGTTAATTCCCTTCAAAATTTATTCTCTACTCTCCACCTATGTGATACATTCTTCAAATGATCTACCCAACATTTGAACACTACGTCAGATGAGATGGAGTTGGATGGCTCAACTGCTTCTGATGAAAAAATATCGAAGTTATATATAGTCATGATATGTCGTGAAGTGAATCTAGGCTCCCCAACTAGATAGAATTGACTCATAGTGATCCAAATTAGGAGTGATGGGAATTTGATTGTGTGATCATTCTCTTGGAAATCCTTTCAATTTATCTTGATTAATGCAACTGGGTGGAATTCCTAGTCGACCTATGTATCTGACTGAAATATTTGGAAAATAGGTTCTAACATTGTAAGATTCAAGTTTAAATCTTGACTCGCAGTATCGGGAACAATGGAAACATTATACATGTCCACTTTGCTCGGAGGTATGTTACTTTGTTGATCAACAATCCTTTGGCATTTTTTGCTGAGAATCCTCTGGTGAGAGTTTCAATCTAGTGATTAGGGTGTATATTTTTGGGAATGGGAGTTCACCCATGAGGAATTCCAATGATATTTTGGATCATTCCTTCAGTGAACCTGACTAGAAAATTTAGCCACATATGGCCATTGTGGTACCGACTCACAAGGAACTTTGTAGCTTCCTCTTTCCATCCATCAAACTCTAGGACATGAGGTGCACCCAAATTTTTTTGGATACATGCTTGTTCAAGGAAATGTGTTTCCTCTTTCCATGCGCCAACTTCCAATTCCCATGCAGTAAAGGTTTTCCAATGAAAAAACTAGTCAATCTCTTTTACTCGAGTGCTACGAACGTTTTCCATGCATTCTTCTAGTTCAATTGTGCCTGCCCTGTCAAATTTGGATTTTGTCCTTAATTCGACCAATGAATCCCTGACCTATCCTCTCATTCTCAACATCTCTATGATTTCTTAGAGGTCGAATTGATCTTTTTGTAGTTATGGGCTCAATTGCATGAATGGGAGTTCTATAGCTAGATTGTAGAAGTGCTCAGGTGTAAACCGAAGTGAGGTGAAGTTGTATGCCTCGTCCAAATTTATAGGTGAAATATGTAATGGGGACTTTGATTTGTCCATCAATGATATTAATTTGTCTATCTCGATAATGGTGTAGAAATTAATTATTTTCTCATCCGAGGGGACTTTTGCGTCAACGATGGCATGGTGGTCAAACTTGTCTCATCGAGAATTAATGGAATTAATGCATTCCCATGGTTTAGTCACATCGAATCCATCGATTTCAATTTATAGGGGGTGCACTCGACTTGAGCAATATTTTCATTTTCCACTTGGTCGAGTCAGTTCTTCTCAGGGATCAAGGACCGCCGATTGAAGCATTCGACCATGTCGATTTGAATAATGCTCGAAATTTTGAATACATACTTGCTTTGGTGAGGATAGTATTGTTTTCTTGAAGTGTTGTTTATATGATCGCTTATTTGATATTTTTCCCGCTCACTTGATCTTCATAATTCACATTTATGAGTTTTTTGTTTATTTGATTTCTGCGTTTCCTCTTTGACTGTTGAGTGGGGAATTTGTTCTCTTCTAAGTTTTTTGTACATAAATAGTGTGTTCGGTCATATAATTGATAGTTATCAATCAATTTTTTGTACCTAATTATGGTAATCAACTTGTTTATTACTTTCTTAATTTTGATTTCTTTATTTTTTTGTCCTTAATCTTAATATTACTTTTACTTTTATTTCTTTGTCTTTATTTTATTTTATTTTTATTTTTCTCTATTTGTTATTTTATTTTCACTTTTGACTTAGGCCACCATGAAAGGTTTTCAACCTAGTCAAGTCCTACTAGTGCTCCTGAGAGGTTTTCACCAGCGGGGCTTTAGAATGTATGATATTTTTTCAAGCAAGCCCCATTAAATAGTTTCTTGAAGCGATGCCCTTGTAATTTTTTTAACTGTACTACTTCGGAAGGTAATATGTCCTCAACCACATATGACCCAACCATGCAGTTCCTAGCTTCCTCTATTTGCCTTTTACCTGAATGTCGTATAAGTAATAAGTCTCCATCACTAATATCCTTATTATTAAGATGTCGATCGTGCCAAGCTTTATGTTGATTCTTTTAAATTTCCAAATGTTGTTTCACCAGCATCCTTTGTTATTCTAATTGGTTTATTTGATAAAAGAATTGTCTTGTGTTAAGCACATGGTCGAATTCCAAGATGGAAGATATCCAACCTACGCTAGCAAAAAAGTGTAATGGGATTACTTCTTCTTGACCATAGACTAATTTGAAAGGCGTATGGTTAGTTGATATTTTGTATGTTGTTCTATAGTCACGCAATATTGCTGTAACTCTATAATCCAAATCATCTATGTCAAGTCCACATATATTTGTTAAGCCTGTAATGTCTTTTTAAATTAATTGACAACTCTGTTGGCCTGCAGATGATATGAAGTTGTCCTTCTATGGCCAATCAAGAACTTCTTAGCAATACTTCAATTGTACCATTGATGAAGTGGGTTCCTTGATCACTAATTATTTTCAAAGGACAAATGAATCTGGTTACTATGTTCTTGTAGATGAAATTTGCAGTTGTTTCCTTTTTTCAATTCTTGATTGGTTCTTCCTCTACCCATTTGGTTAAGTAATTGACAACTGTAAGGATGTATTTTACTCCTGACCTTTTTTCTCTTCTTGGGAATGGATTTAAAAAATCAATGGCCCAGATTTAAAATGGTAAACTGGGGTTTACCAAATGTAAGGGAATTTCATTTTTTCATAGTGGTCAACCTATCCTCTAACACTTGTTGCATTTCTTTATATGTTCTCAATAGACTTTGTGTAATGTCGACCACCAAAGAATAACTTCAAGGATTTTCCTGGTTATTGTGTTGGCTTGAAAGTGACCTCCCATTGGACCTGTTGTGCCTCATTAATGATGTCTTCACATTCATTCTCTAATGATTATGTTCATAGAATATTGTCAATTCCTAGCTTGTATATATATTCATTCATGAGAGTGAATGGAGTAGCTTTCATTGCTAGAATTTTTCGTTTATTAGCTGGGAGATATTCAGATGCCTTCCCTTCTAGAAAATTTGCAATTTCTTCTCGTTCTTTGGGATCTATGTTGGACACACATTTTGGATGAGAATAACGAAGTTTTGGGAAATATGCCATAGAATATGAAAGAGAAAAAGGAAGGAACAAAGTGTGTGGAAAATGCGCATGTTGCAGTGCAAAAGTAGGAAAAGAAGCAATTCAGTGAAAAAGTAGGAAAAGCAACAAATCGATGAAAAAGTAGGAAAAATGGTTATGACCTATTAGGGTTTTGGGGATAAATTGTAATTAGGGTTTTTATCCCTAATTATGTGTATAAATATGTAAAGGGTGGAGGTAGATGAGGTTGTTGTTAGGTTGTTTGAAAAGAGGAGATTTGGTTGAGAGTCAGAGATTAGGTTGTTCATGAGTGATGAAGAGAGTCATGTTCGAGGTTTTAGGGAAGTTGTCGAGACAGGCTCGTCATGTAAGGTTTGGAGATTACCATATGATGTACCTTTTTGTAAGCGCAGTGCGCGAGCCTGAGATGATTATTTAACAAAGATTAATATAAGAATCCATCTGTTGTGGATGTATCCTAGGGAGTGGGTGAACCATGTTAAAATCTTGTTTCTAATGTGTTTGTTGATGTGATTATTCATGGATGTTATGTTTATGCATTATTAGTATAGATTTTCTTAACATATGGTTGATGTACAATAATAATGAATGAATTAGTGGGTTGGTTATGTCACGATCTATGTTATAATGTTTCTGCATACTCGAGTTTAGGGTATTGAAAGAATCTTAGTTGGGTTAATATCACACAATTATTATAGTAAAAGTAATGAACTGTTAGTTAATGAAAGTTGCGCATAGGATTTGTTGACTGATAAAAGGATTTTAAATAAGGATACCACACACATGGTGAATAATTATTAATGGTTATGTTGATAGACTCACATCCCCTCATCCCTACAGAAACTTGTTTCCTGCAGCCCCATTAGATGCCTCAGATGAGACTTCAATTACATGCAGGTGATGTCGAAAGGGCCAGTATCTAAAGGGTTTTTTTGGATGAATAACTTGAACCTAGAGTCTTATAACTACGTTCCAACAAATGGTTCCATTGACGAGATCCAGAATCTGTAATTGAGCGAATGTTTTGGAGGTTGAATAAGAAAGATATCATAGAATGGATGGAAAGGAAGGAGAAATAATTTTCTAAAGGAGAGAATAGAAACCCTTGGATCAATGACGAACAATGGTTGAAAAGGTATGTGTACACATACATACATGAGTTTTTCTTTGGTTAATTTTTGAATATTTTAGTTGAATGGTTAGAAAGGTTAGTGGAGAATACTGGAAGATATTGACCTATAGCTCCAAGGAATTGGACTTATAATTTGGTATTACAATTCAATTATGTAAGCAATACTAATTCTCGTGTAGTTGATTTCTGGTTAAATAACATAATGGGTGGTTATATTACAAAATTTGCAGTAGATTTTACCCAGTTGTATAGTGTCCCAGAAAGGGATTTCTGTAAGGGTCTGCATTGAAGGGTTTTGAAAGAATTGGGTACCTAGATAAAGATGTTCTTGTGCAAAAAATGTGTGATGACGATGTAATATAATTTCTAAGGGGATTTGTGCACATAGGGTAATTGGGGGCTAACCACGGGATGGTCTAAAGGTAGGAAGGAATGAAGAAGGAACTAAATAAGGGAGGGAGGGAATGGGGATATAGAGAAATGAAGAAGGTGTATCAGAAGAAGAAGAAGAATTTGGGGTATTGCGTAGTGGAAGAATATACAAGAGGTTGAAATTGGGGCTGAGAAAGGAGAGCAGTGCAGTGAGTATGGGAGGAGAGAACCCTGTGCACTAATATAAATCGTAAAAATATTGGGCACAGAAGAAGAGGGAGAGGATTATCAGTTTAGTCCTATAATAGAAGATATGTCAATTCCTACTGAGGTTGGATCCTACGTCAAACCCACAACCCTGTGTGCATCACCTGGATCTGAGATAACCATTGAAGATTTTTTAAAATAACTTATAGTTAGTGGAGGAAGTCAAAATAGTAATATCCATAACAATGGAAGCAATGTGTCGAGTCAGAATCAACATCATCACCAAGGATAGGTACTATGAAAAACACCATGGCAAGGTTAGAAAATACAATGAGAATGCCTGAGCTCTAGGAAGTTGGGTCAGAGAACCTAAAACATCATCTATTTATATGTGAGACAATTTGGGTTGTGAAGAATGTCCAGGATGAGGCCAAAAATATTATGTAGTTGGAAACAACATTTAGAGGTCGTTGTGAATTATTATAGTACATGAAACTACAAATTACTACACCAACAGGTAAAGCGAGGACATTGGAAGAAATTCGACAAGTGTTATTAAAGAGTTCAAGAAGTCGAAATCCAAGTCGTAATACATTATAGAGTTGAACAAAATCAAACAAGTGAAAAATGAGTTTGTTTGGGACTATGATCAAAGATTTAAGGATTTGATGGGTAGATTGACATTCCAAATTCCAGATCAACAACAAAAATAATTTTTTATTGCAGGACTATTGCCAGATATTTGTTTCTCGTTGATACAATAGAAGGTTGTGTCACAGCTAGAATATTTGTAAATTGCAATGAAGCTGGAAGCATCTCCTGTAGGGGATGGTGGGGGGGTGGATCAAGTCTAAACATAGTTATCTACTTTGAAAATCCAATTAGTAGAGCTTACAAAAGGAAAGGAGAATAAGGAACAAGTATGGTGTGTCACGTGTAGGACTTAAGGCCACCATAAGGACGAATTCCCAACCTTTGTGTAGTATTTAGCGATTGGACCACCAAAACCATTACCAAGAGGAGGGTACTGTGAAATATGAAATATATGGGGACATCATCCACCTAATTTTCCATTGCTACAGAAATACCAGAGTATGCCCCGAAATTTATTTTGTAACTTTTGCAAGTTAGTAGGGAATGAAGAGAAGGATTGTCGTGCATCCGACCTGATGAGAGAATGCACTTTAGATATGTATATAATTCAGGAGGAGAATATCACGAAAAAATTAGGTGTTCAACTATATAACAATCCTAGAGGCTTTATTCTAGGAGGTCGAGGAGGATCTAGCAGAGGACGAGGTAGAGGGGAATTTGGTAGAGGAGGAAGAGGACTAATAATCTGCTATAATTGTAACAAAATGGGACACTTATCTTGTGATTTCTTGAATCCTTGTACAACCTACACATATTCTAGAGAATTGGATCATGCAATAGAAGACTATCCACATTTACTGGAAAAGTGGTAGGTAAGAGGGAATCAAAACTAGAACCCGAATCAAAATGTATAGAAGATATCAACAGAGAAGCATGATGAAGGATCCAGAAGAGAAGACATCACATGCAGAGGAGCTAGGAAAGGGGCTGATGCGACGAGTAAAGGGACACATATTGAGCAATGGGTTAGGAAATTAGCAGGACCTATAACGACATTTGACCCACAACAAGAGAAAGAGAAATATCAACAAACAAGGAAGGAGATACTAGGACTAGATTGGATGGCATCGACGTCATATACATCTCATGTGGTTGACATGCCTTCGGTATATGATCGTACTATCCCGGAAAATCCGCTTCAACGGGTAAATGCTTTGAAAGAATTTCTAAAGAGTTGTTTAGAATTGATGAAAGATGAAACTGTGCTTAATACATTGCGTGGAATTATTGATCATTGTGCACAAGAAATGGAAGTTCCTACCACGCAGAGGGTAGTGAATCAGGTACTACACAAAAATAGGACAAGTAGAGAGTTCAAAATAAGTGTGCAGATTGGGGAATATGACATGGACAATGCCATTTTAGACTTGAGTTCTAATGTAAATGTTTTACTGAAGTAAACATGGGAAATGATGGGGAATCCGAAGCTAAATTGGTCTCCCATCCAATTAAGATTGGAGAACCAACACAAGATAGTACTAATTGGTTGATTGATATGGGTACGTATGAATATAGACGGGGTGCGTAGTATAGAATATTTCGAATTCATCGATATCATGAATGATAGGCAGCCATATCCAATGCTAATGGGGCTTGGATGGAACTTTGAAAATCAGGATATTATTAATCTGGAGAAAAGTGAAATGATATTTGAAGTAGGGGACTTGAATTTTACCGCATCGTTGGATCTGAAAGAAGGAAAGAGGTATATAGAATGAGCTAAATGGAATGAAATCGATAACCTATGTAATATGACTAAGCAAATGGATGACTACGTTAATATAACTGCATGTGGAAGCCTAAGTTGGAGAAGCATTATCTCATGTATGCCAAATTCAAAGGAAGGTTTGGAACACTGGAAACAAAGGATGCATGAAGTATCAACCATATGGTGTACCCAAATTACTCGATCATTTCACTGGATTGGAACAGAGTTATATGACCCACCCAATTATGATGGTTTGACTCACATAAACTATTTTGTAAAGGAATTTGAGTTGGATATACCCGAACAACAAATATTGTTGGCATTAGACGTTGTATTGAAGGCCACTTTGGCTAGATGGTGGGCTTCACATAAAGAAGGAATAGAATACTGGCACCAGTGTAAAATATTAATGCAAGTTAGATTTGGTACTGAGGTTGAGTATATTGAGTATAAATATGTAGGAGTAAGTGAGCTAAAAGATCATCTTGAGCAGTGTAGAAAGATATGGAGTTCGATATAGAAGGAGGAATGGACACATAGGTTCATACATACATTGGATATGATTCCCAAGAACTGGTACTTGGAACTAGAAATGCATAGAGAAATAATGAAATGGGACGAGCTAACTCAAAGGTTTAATATAACATTTACTTTTGAAAATGAATCGCCACTAGAAGATGCAACTTTGTAGGCCATTAGAAACAAGATTTTTTCAATAGAAGGGATGATGGGTATAGTACCTGTGTGCAATGCACATAAATATTTCGTGACAGTTCATGAAATACTAGAATGTTATAATGTTTCTAAATAAGATCAAGACGAGGAAGATCTAAGAAAAATATAAATACCTCAAACGAAGGGGGAATGAATAGTAGAAGTTCCAGATCTTGGATATACTGCATATGCACAACCATTAAGGACACATAAGGTGAGTATTGGGCAAAAAGAGAATCCAATTTTTTCACAGATAGATGACTACTAGAATGATTAAATTGTGGAAAAGATTATAGACTTACTGCACGAGTATCGAGATCTATTCCCAACCACATTTTTTGAAATGAAAGGGATAGTTGGTGAATTAGGAGAAATGAATATCCCTTTGAAACCAGATGATAAGACAGTAACACAAAGACCCTACATATTGAACCCAAAGTATAAAGAGAAGGTAAAATCAGAGATAGATTGAATTTTAGAAGCATGAATCATTGAACTAGCAGTAGAATCAAAATGGATAATTCCAATAGTAATACAAGATAAGAAAACAAGGGGAATTAGAATTTGTGTAGACCTAAGAAATCTAAATGATGCATGTCTGGAAAATCCATTCCAATACCTTTTAAATATGAAGTGCTAGAGAATAGGGGGATAGAAGGCATACTATTTCACAGATGGATTCTCAAGTTATCACCAGATAAATATTGTGTAGTAAGATATACATAAGACTACCTTTGCGATAGAGTGGGGAAGCTACCAGTACATAGTGATGCCTTTTGGGCTGAAGAATGCACTTGCAATCTCTCAAGAGTAGTTCTCGCAACCTTTAAGGAGTTTATTCATAAGTTCCCTGAAGCTTATTTAGATGATTGGACTATGTTTAAACTATTAAAATATCATATAGAAGTACTAAGAATAATGTTGGATAGGTGTATAGAATGTCATATTTCATTGAATTTGAAAAAATGTATTTTCTATGCGCCATTTGGAATTTTGTTGGGCCATGTGGTATGTAAGAAAGGTTTACTGGTGTATCCTGCCAAGATTGCAGTAACTTTGGACTTACCACCACCTACATCAGTATCATAGTTAAGAGAAACACTGGGCCATACAGGATACTATAGGAAGTTCATTAAAGGATATACACAGATTACAATACCCATGGAGAAGTTGTTGAAGAAAGAAGCTAAATTCTAGTGGAATGAGGACTACCATAAAGGGTTGAACACATTGAAGAAAAAGTTAGTGATTTCACAGGTTTTGATATTCCTAGATTGGAAGAAGGAATTTCATGTTCATGTAGATGCGTCATCCATATCTTTAGGCACAATATTATCTCAGCCAAGAGAAGGAGAGTTAGACCACCCAATTGCATTTGCAAGCAAAAAACTGTCAACAACAAAAAAGAACTACACTATGATAGAATGAGAGGGGTTGGATATGGTGTATGTGCTACAAAATTTTATACACTATTTTTTGGGTTCTCATTTCAAGATGTATACAAACCATTTTTTACTAAGATACTTAGTGAAGAAGCCAGTGTTGTGGGGGAGAATTCGCAGATGGTTACTTTTGTTCCAATAATATGACTTCGAAGTCATCATTAAGCCAAGAAAATTGAAAGTAGGACCATATCACTTATCTTGCATTCTATTAGGGGATGAGACCTCCTTCCCTTATGGAAGGTTGAATATGCCAACTCTCCTATACTACAATGGTATCTTTTCTTGGCAACCTTTGAGAACCCTGGTCTCAATTTTGCACCAACACCCTACACCACACCCCCATCCATACATTATCAATTAGTTGAGCTAAGGATGAGACATACATGTCGGTCAACAATGTCGCCTACCTTATGGCATCAAGCCCCTCAAAGATGAGGTACCATATGATGTTTCCCCACTTGAAGTTTGTGATTTTATTTTAGGAAACCCTATATGTGAAAACATCATACTATGCATGAATCTAGGCCCCATAGTGTCATTTTTACTTAGGGAGGATATCTATACAGGGTACCATAGGAAGTTTTGAATATTATGGTTTTCTTGAAATTCAAAGATTAGTTTAGGAAGGTAATATCTCAGGCCTATAGATTTTTCCTCTTCATGATTCAATCAAAATGTGAATGGAAGATCACTATGAACACCACAACCTCTACATGGGGTCTCTCTACAAAGAAAAAGTAGGTGGACAAGATAGCATAAGAATACATAAATATGTTTGGATGACATGTATGGGTTCCTTTTCACTTCTAGGTCAATCATTTAATTTATTCTATACCTAGTACTCCTTTACCTAATAATTGAGTATCCACACACTCTCATCTAGAGAATGAAGAATCAAACATTAGATTCAAGAGCTCATCTAAAAGGGACACATTCAATCGATCTCCTCGTCTTTCACGAGCCTAATTACGATGTTGAAAAACAAGGATGGAACATGGTGACTTTGTATTGATTATAGATATTTGAACAAAATCACAATCAAGAATTGATATCTAATCACCCAAATTGATGATATTCTTCATTAGCTCAATGATGCAATTTTTTTAGTAAGATCAATATGATAATTTAGTATATGGGATACATCATGGATGAGCATGGTGTGCACGTGGATCCAACCAAGATACAATTCATTTGTAATTCATTAGCCTCATTGACTCTAACATATCTCGATATTTTCTTGGGCCTCGCCAACTTCTATTGCAGGTTCAAGTTCTCTCATATTGCTAGGCCTATAATCCAAGTGACCAAGGGTGGGGAAAAAATAAGTTCTTTTGGCCCAATTCATAATAGAAATCATTCAAAGATTTGAAACAACACCTTTGTTTGGAACAATTACTCACTCTACTAGACCTATAGCATCCTTTGATATTAAGACAAATTCTTCAAATTATGTTGTTGATGTAGTCCTCACTCAACATGGAAATCTAGTGGCGTATCATAGAAACATTATCTTAGATGTAATTCACAAGTACCACACCTATGACAAGGATATGTACTCTAGATTCCATTTTGGAGGCCTATCACCAATGGAAGAAATACATTTTGGTGGAGGAGATGATCATCCACACTAATCAAAATCCCATGCATCTCATGAAAACTTACAAAAAGTTATAGAATAACCACCATCAGAAATGGTCCACGTACCTATATCAATTTCACCTAAACATCAAGTACAAGAAGGGAATAAAAATTCACATTGTGGACTACCTTATCCAACCTATGGTTGTAGGGCTAACCATAATACTCAACTATTGTGGACATGTGACCTCTGGGTGGCCCCAATTGTATGAAAACAACCATGACTTCATAGTTCTCTATTGAAAATTCAACATCTTTGTTTCCTTTAAGTGAGTTTGAGAAGATAATTTGGGAGGAACATTACAATCGGGTGTTAGGCATTTTGACACAGAGAAGATAGTGGAAATGCTACAAAAGTACTTCTACTTTTCAAATCTATGAAAAGAAATCAATGAGCATATATGAGTGTGCACTACATGTGCCATCGTCAAACCTACCATCAAGAAGTAGGGCTTGTACACTCCTCTTCCTACCCTAGATAGAACCTAGGAGCTCATCTCCATGGACTGCATGTCTAGCTTTCCCTCAACTAGGCATGGAAATAACTGTGTATTTTTTTGTTGGTCAATTATCTACGATTGCCATTTTGATGCCTCAAAAGAAGAGAATCATAGTTGAGGCCATTATTAATCTCTTCTTCGAGCATTCTTGGGTTCAAATCATGCTCCCACTAACCATTATTTTCAATAGATACAGTAGGTTCCTAAGTACTTTATGGTGCAACCTATGGTCAATGATGGACACCAAGATAACCAAATCAATTTCTTTCCAACCCTAAACCGATGGACAGATAAAGATAGTCCATAGGATGATTGTGCATATATTGAGAATGTACAACTCCAAACATCCATGCACATGAGATGAGGGCCTTCCTTATGTTCATCATAGCAACAATAGAGCCTCAAGTGTGTTGAACACACCTCCCACACTAAGAGGGGGGGGTGAATTAGTGTGAGGACTTTTCTATCTTTCCTTCTTACAAGTTAGCAGT
>JASDQU010204443.1:23546-37089 GCA_032191745.1 Picea mariana
ACGCAATACCCTAAATTCTTCTTCTTCTTCTGATACACCTTCTTCATTTCTCTACATCCCCATTCCCTCCCTTCCTTATTTAGTTCCTTCTTCATTCCTTCCTACCTTTAGACCATCCTGTGGTTAGCCCCCAATTACCCTATGTTCACAAATCCCCTTAGAAATTATATTACATCATCATCACACATTTGTCACACAACAACATCTTTATCTAGGTACCCAATTCTTTCAAAAACCTGCAATGTGGACCCTTAAAGAAATCCTTTTCTAGGACACTATACGACTGGGTAAAATCTACTGCAAATTTTGTAATATAACCATCCAGTATGTTATTTAACCAGAAATCAACTACACGAGAATTAGTATTGCTTACATAATTCATTTGTAATACCAAATCATAAGTCCAATTCCTTGGAGCTATAGGTCAATATCTTCCAGTATTCTCCACTAACCTTTCTAACCATTCAACTAAAATATTTGAAAATTAACCAAAGAAAAACTCATGTATATATGTGTACACATACCTTTTCAACCATTGTTCGTCGTTGATCCAAGGGTTTCTATTCTCTCCTTTAGAAAATTATTTCTCCTTTCTTTCCATCCATTCTATGATCTCTTTCTTATTCAACCTCCAAAACATTTGCTCAATTACAGATTTTGGATCCCGTCAATGGAACCATTTGTTGGAACATAGTTATAAGACTCTAGGTTCAAATTATTCATCCAAAAAAACCCTTTAGATACTGGCCCTTTCGACATCACCTGCATGTAATTGAAGTCTCATCTAAGGCATCTAATGGGGCTGCAGGAAACAAGTTTATGTAGGGATGAGGGGATGTGAGTCTATCAACATAACCATTAATACTTATTCACCATGTTTGTGGTATCCTTATTTAAAATCCTTTTATCGGTCAACAAATCCTATGTGCATCTTTCATTAACTAACAGTTCATTACTTTTACCATAATAATTGTGTGATATTAACCCAACTAAGATTCTTTCAATACCCTAAACTCGAGTATGAAAAAACATTATAACATAGATCACGACATAACCAACCCACTAAGTAATTCATTATTATTGTACATCAACCATATGTTAAACAAATCTATACTAATAATGCATAAACATAACATCCATGAATAATCACATCAACAAACACATTATAAACAGGATTTTAACGTGGTTCACCCACTCCCTAGGATACATCCACAATAGATGGATTCTTATATTAATCTTTGTGAAATAATCATCTCAGGCTTGCGCACTGTGCTTACAAAAAGGTACAACATATGGTAATCCCCAAACCTTACATGACGAGCCTATCTCGACAACTTCCCTAAAACCTCGAACATGACTCTCTTCATCACTCATGAACAACCTAATCTTTGACTCTCAACCTAATCTCCTCTTTTCAACCAACCTAACAACAACCTCATATACCCCGACCCTTTACATATTTATACACATTATTAGGGCTAAAAACCCTAATTACAACTGTTACACATTATTTTTGTCATCCCTATGATCGTTAATGATGTAAACCTATATGTTGCTTTCAGAGGGGTCAGTGGCCTGAGTTCCTGAAGAGAGAAGGGAGAAGAACTTTTCCTGAGAAAAGAAGTTGCATTTTCCCTTGTAAAAACCCTGTAAAAAAGGAAGTTCGCAAGTTGCTATATAGGCAGGGTGCGAGAATGCCTGATTCTCGCAGGTTGCACCATAGCTAGGGTGCGAGATGTTTGTAGGTTTTTCTATAGGCAGGGTGCGAGAATTCCTACACGTGGAAAAAAACAAGCGTTTTCTCGAATCTTCTAGAAGGAGAAACTTCTATGGTGAGGTGGAATCTGAATGGTTTGGATCTTACTCGCTTTCATGATTTAGTGGTATCATCCTAACCTCCTCACCTTATCCTATTCAACTTATAAAAGGAGAGGATTTCTCATGGAGAAAGTTAGCTTTGGTTATCTTTTTAGCTTTGGTTAGCTTTGGAGCTTTTGGGATTAGCTCAGATTGGATTGAGTTTTGGAGATTTTTAGCTTGGCTAGATGAGCCACTTTGTCAAGATAGATTGTGAATATTATCATATCTATGCTCTCAGAATTATTGGAGTGGAAGTGTGTGGGGAACGAAGGATAGTTGGAAGGGACCTTACGACATCAAGGCCATGGTTGTAATCTCTTTTTCACATTTAATATGATACAGTAATATGATTCTTTCCTATAAAGCTTGTTGTGTTTTATTGTATGATTCCTTGATCACATACATAGGTTTATATTGAGTTTATGCTATTGCTATCACTTTGGTTGGTTGCGTTCTTTTGCAGGTTCATTATTGTATGAGTGTTGGAATGGAGCTAGGATGGCGATAGCGAGAGGAAGCGACATTTAAATGGTATGTCACCCATCCCTTTTTGGTTAGTAAATTCAATATCTAAAACTTAAGGAAAGCATCATGTTCTGGTGTGTTTTGTTCTAGATCTAGGTGGATCTAGGGAGATCAGTTAGTGTCCGCACCTACCGATTAGTCCGAAAACAACAACTTATCCCCAAAACCCTAATAGGTCATAACCATTTTTCCTACTTTTTCATCGATCTGTTGCTTTTCCTACTTTTGCACTGAACTGCTTCTTTTCCTACTTTTTCACTACAACATGTGCATTTTCCACACAATCTAGTCCTTCCTTTTTCTCTTTCATATTCTATGGCATATTTCCCAAAACTTCGTTATTCTCATCCAAAATGGGTGTCCAACATAGATCCCAAAGAACTAGAAGAAATTGCAAATTTTCTAGAAGGGAAGGCATCTGAATATCTCCCAGCTAATAAACGAAAGATTCTAGCAATGAAAGCTACTCCATTGACTCTCATGAATGGATATATATACAAGCTAGGAATTGACAATATTCTATGAACATAATCATTAGAGCAGGAACGTGAAGACATCATTAATGAGGCACAATAGGTCCAATGGGAGGTCACTTTCAAGCCAACACAATAACCAATAAAATCCTTGAAGTTATTCTTTGGTGGCCGACATTACACAAATTTTGTTGAGAACAGATAAAGAAATGCGACAAGTGTCAGAGGATAGGTCGACGACTATGAAAAAATAAAATTCCCTTACATTTGGTAAACCCCAGTTTACCATTTTAAATCTGGGCCATTGATTTTTTAAATCCATTCCCAAGAAGAGAAAAAAGGTCCGGAGTAAAATACATCCTTACAGCTGTCAATTACTTAACCAAATGGGCAGAGGAAGAACCAGTCAAGAATTGAAAAAAGGAAACAACTGCAAATTTAATCTACAAGAACATAGTAACTAGATTCATTTGTCCTTTGAAAATAATTAGTGATCAAGTAACCCACTTCATCAATGGTACAATTGAAGTATTGCTAAGAAGTTCTTGATTGACCATAGAAGGACAACTTCATATCATCTATAGGCTAATAGAGTTGTCAATTAATTTAAAAAGACATTACATAAGGGCTTAACGAATATATGTGGACTTGACATAGATGATTTGGATTATAAAATTCCAGCAATATTGTGGGACTATAGAACAACATACAAAATATTGACTAACCATACGCCTTTCAAATTAGTCTATGTTCAAGAAGAAGTAATCCCATTACACTTTTTTGCTAGCGTAGGTTGGATATCTTCCATCTTGGAATTCGACCATGTGCTTAACACAAGACAATTCTTTTATCAACTAAACCAATTATAATAACAAAGGATGTTGGTGAAACAACATTTGGAAATTTAAAAGAATCAACATAAAGCTTGGCACAATCAACATCTCAATAATAAGGATATTAATGATGGAGACTTATTACTTATATGACATTCGGGTAAAAGGAAAATAGAGGAAGCTAGGAACTGCATGGTTGGGTCCATATGTGGTTGAGGACATATTACCTTCCAGAGTGGTACAGTTAAAAAAATTACAAGGGCATCACTTCAAGAAACTATTTAATGGGGCCCGCTTGAAAAAATATCATACATTCTAAAGACATGCTGGTGAAAACCTCTCAGGGGCACTAGTAGGACTTGACTAGGTTGAAAACCTTTCATGGTGGCCTAAGTCGAAAGTGAAAATAAAATAACAATTAGAGAAAAATAAAAAATAAAATAAAGACAAGACAAAGAAATAAAAGTAAAAGTAATATTAAGATTAAGGAAAAAAAAATTAAGAAATCAAAATTAAGAAAGTAATAAACAAGTTGATTACCATAATTAGGTACAAAAAACTGATTGATAACTATCAATTATATGACCGAATCACACTATTTATGTACAAAAAACTTAGAAGAGAACAAAGACACCACTCAACAGTCAAAGAGGAAACGCAGAAATCAAACAAACAAAAAACTCATAAATGTGAATTATGAAGATCAAGTGAGCGGGAAAAATATCAAATAAGCAATTGTATAAACAACACTTCAAGAAAACAATACTATCCTCACCAAAGCAAGTATGCATTCAAAATTATGAGCATTATTGAAATCGACATGGTTGTATGCTTTGATTGGTGGTCCTTGATCGCTGAGAAGAACTAACTCGACCAAGTGGAAAATGAAAATATTGCTCAAGTCGAGTGCACCCACTATAAATTGAAATCGACGGAGTCGATGTGACTAAGCCATGGGAATGCATTAATTCCATTAATTCTCGACGAGACAAGTTTGACCACCATGCCATCGTTAATGCAAAAGTCCCCTCTGATGAGAAAATAATTAATTTCTACACCATTATCGAGACAGACAAATTAATATCATTGATGGACAAATCAAAGTCCCCATTACATATTTCACCTATAAATTTGGACGAGGCATACAACTTCACCTCACTTCGGTTTACACCCGAGCACTTCTACAATCAAGTTATAGAAATCCCATTCGTGCAATTGAGCCCATAACTACAAAAAGATCAATCCGACCTCTAAGAAATCATAGAGATGTTGAGAATGAGAGGATAGGTCGGGGATTCATTGGTCGAATTAAGGACAAAATCCAAATTTGATAGGGAAGGAACAATTGAACTATAAGAACGCATGGAAAATGTTCGTAGCACTCGAATAAAAGAGATTGACTAGTCTTTTCATTGGAAAACCTTTATTGCATGGGAATTGGAAGCTGGCGCATGGAAAGAGGAAACACATTTCCTTGAACAAGAATGTATCCGACACTTTTTGGGTGCACCTCAAGTCCTAGAGTTTGATGGATGGAAAGAGGAAGCTACAAAGTTCCTTGTGAGTCGGTACCACAATGGCCATATGTGGCTAAATTTTCTAGTTAGGTTCACCGGAGGAATAATCCAAAATATCATTGGAATTCCTCATGGGTGAACTCCCATTCCCAAAAATCTACACCCTAATGACTAGATTGAAACTCTCACCAAAGGATTCTCATCAAAAAATTCCAAAGGATTGTTGATCAACAAAGTAACGTACCTCCGAGCAAAGTGGACATGTATAATGTTGCCATTGTTCCCGACACTTCGAGTCAAGATTTAGATGTGAATCTTACAATGTTAGAACCTATTGTCCAAATATTTCAGTCAGATACACAGTTCGACTAGGAAGGCCACCTAGTTGCATTAATCAAGATAAATTGAAAGGATTTCCAAGAGAATGATCACACAATCAAATTCCCATCACTCCTAATTTGGATCGCTATGAGTCAAGTCTATCTAGTTGGGGAGCCTAGATTCACTTCACGACATATCACGACTATGTATAACTTCAATATTTTTTCATCAGAAGCAGTCGAGTCATACAACTCCATCTCATCTAACGTAGTGTTCAAATGTTGGGTAGATCATCTGAAGAATGTATCACATAGGTGGAGAGTAGAGAATAAATTTTGAAGGGAATTAACACCAAGTGCTCATATTCAACAAAGCCTTAACACCACCACACTCTAGTGTGGATTCGCTAGAGAGCTAGGACCCAAAGAACTGGAATACCAATCAAAAATATATCAAATCTTCTAGGAGCTTGAACAATAGTTGGGGTTTGAAATCCTGATTCCACTAGAGTTATTGAAGGATAATCAAATCATTTTAACACCCCTAACTGATGGAGAAAAAGAAGAAGAAAGAGAAGTGGCCTTGCACATAGTCCCATTTATATCAAATATCGACAAGGAAGGAGACACTCCAACAAAGAAAACACCAACTAAGAAAATACAACAAGAAAAACATCCAAAGGTAAGCAGGAAATCGACTCCAATACAGTTCCCGAAGATGTAAATATCATTTGGAAAGACACATTCAAGTCAAATACAACTCTCAATTTTAATGACATCGTGATCAAAGAAAAAATCATTATCATGACAGATGCCCAAATGATGGAACTATATAATGTGGTATCCAAAGAAGCAATAAACAGATGGAATATGGCTTCAAGAGATGGAAACTAACTTGCAACAAGAAAAAATAAAGAGAAAAAAATATTAAAGAATGTTATACTGCTTTCAAAAGAGAAGTTGGATATTTACCATTCGATGGAAGGAATCAATCTGTTAGCAATAATGAAATGATTTATCTAAGTAGTCATAAGCACATGTGCCAACATCCAAGAAGAAATCCAACACTTGAGACAAGAAAATAAGGAGCATAAACAACTACACAATAGGGAACTGACAAATAATCAAGATGGTTTGGCTCAACAAACAACAACAATTCTTCGAATTGAGTTAGAGAAATTTAAAGAGGTACATCACAACTTGGAATAGGTCACTTCACATAATACAATGTTACATACAGTACTGAAAAACTACTCGACATACTTTGCATCAACCTATAACAAACTAAAATCTCAGAGAAAAATAGTTGATGATTTAAAGAAAACAAGGGACATCACCACCGAATTAAAAAGTAAATAAGCCATAGTGGATCATATGGAAAAGGAAAGATAAATCGAGACAGAAATGGAAAAGAAGAAAATGAATGGTTGAGAGAGGAAACCAAAGAAAAAATGTCAACATATCAAGCCACTAAACAACTTGACTTGATCAAACAAAAAACAAAGGAATCTGAAGAGGAATTTGACCCAGAGTCTGTCTTGTTATGGGAGGTCTCATTAACTAATAAGATGGACTTCTTGGGAAAACTAAAATTAGTAGGAATCGAAGCACAACACTCCACTGAATAATGGCATATGTTCTCCCATCACTTGTTTCAAACAACCCCGAATGTTTACCAGACAAAATTTTAAGGACTAACACAACTAGAACATTTGGGGGATACATCGATTTACAAAAAGAACATCGAGTTTTTCAATCCCCCAATATCCAAGTCAAACTTTCTAGTTCTTAGCCATCAATCAAGGACTCTATAGTTAGTCATGGAAGGATCAAGAGAATCCCATGTACAGGTCAAAGTATGTCTAACAACTTGTACCTTTAGTCTTGACAACTTGTACCTTTGCAACCAAAATATTAAAATCAACCCCTTGAATTAAAAAGAGGTGCGACCAATAACACTCTTTTTTATTTTGGACTTAAAATTCCAACATTTTAAACCATTGTCTACACAACTATTACTGTCCCAATCAAAATAATCATATTTTCACTTACTCCACTATCATTCTTTCCTTGAAATACTTTTATAAAAACCTTTAAAAAACTTAATCTTTTATAGAAACAATCTTAAATAAACTAAAAAATCAAATTAAAAATAATTTTCCTTGGATGGGGTGACACCTGGCGAATGCTTTGTCACATGGCGCACTAGCAATGAGGGTAGTTAAATCCCCTCACCTCTACCCTCCTCCTTCGTCTATTTGAAATGCATAACATTCACTTCAGCCAAAGCTTAGTGCGTTGGGACAGTTTGGCATACTTAATGGTGATTCAAGCTTGGCCCTTTGGTACTGGTACAATGCGGCAAGGCTGCATTACCCTGGAATTCATGTCTCCCCAGGCAATCACTTCCCTCATCATCACACAGGTAAATCCTCGTTGTGGATTTTATCTCTAGAGTTTGTCCTTAGTTTTTCATTCTTCATGGGTTTTTATGCTCCGAGTAAGTCGAGCCTTTGTAATTCTCCATCTGTCCATTATCAACATTTCTTGCCTCTCCTCTGTTAATTTCACCCCCCTTGATCTCAGCCTTGCCATGCCTCATGAGAGAGGAAATTCCATGTGTGGGCTTACCTACTACAGTCAAGTAGGCAGGCATCGACACACATGAGAAACCTCTCTCTCTCCCATTCCAAGAAGTAGCTCATCCCGCTCTGGTCAAAATTGGTGTGAGGATGCTCAAGTTGAGTTTCACTTGTCTAACCCAAAGCTAATATATAGGGGATGTATAATGGAGAAAGAGATTCCTCCTAATTTGTAGAAGACCACCATGGAGTAGAGGCCACAAACAAGCACCAGTATCCCTTTGAATTCCCCCGAGTCGACCATGATAGGATGTATAGTAGAAGAGGAAATCCCTCCTCTGATGTCGGATTACTGTAAGAATTTTGTCGACCTAAACTATGAAGAGCCAGGGATAAAGTGGGGATATTGATTGAGAGAGGAGGAAACCCATAGAGAAACATACACAGGAGCGCAAGTTCACCCGACTCTGGGTAGCCATGACCTACTTGGCTCCTATAGGCTCACGGAGGATCATTTGGTCTTGATTTTTGAGATGAGAAGAGATTTGGCTGAGTAGCTACACAACCAACACATCCTTAGCAAGCACCTGTATGTTTTGTTCGACTCCTTGTCAAGTGAGCCTACGAAGAGTGGTTGCCCAACATGCTTTCAATGATACGCCTTTACAATACAATAGGATGGACGCCCAGGTTCTCCTCGTGTCTAGTCTCTTTACTGTTAATTTCTCTGGTTTTAGCTACAAGGTTTTTGTTGTAATTAGACTCTGGTTCATTATTTGGTCCTTGAACAATGTCGACCACGTGTTCTGGTTTCCACGCATGTGGAAAAACAGGCGACGATTCCTTTTGTTTTTTCAGAGATGTGTCACTTTCTAGTCCTTGAACAATGACGTCCACCTGTTCTGGTTTCCATATATGTGGCAGAACAGGTGGCAAGTCTTGATGTATTCTTAAACATGTGTCGCTTCATTTTTGATAGCATAAGATAATGCAATCTTTTTTATTTACAAAAAAAATAATTAAAAAACATTTTTTTTTTAAATCATAAAAAAATGCAAGAAAAAACATTTAAAAAACAATGAAAAAAAAACATTTAAAAAAAAAATAATAAATAAAATAAACAATTTAAAAAAATGAATAATATTATTAAAATCCATATATATAAAATGAAACCAATGTATCTTGCATACCAAATTGGTGATTGACTTAGCCATGACTTTAAAATTAGATTATTATTATTACTAAAATTAAATCAATATATTAACTATATATATAATCCTTTCCATTTCGATATTTTACACATAACTATTTCCTATATTAACATAACTATTTCTTATATTAAATTTGTGTCTACATAGATATATAGATATATATATGGAAAATAGTTATATTAAAAATTCAAAAGGGGGAGGAGAGGTTTCCTCCATTTATAACACCTTTTAAGACTTTTACATTAAAAGTGTTATAAAGGGAGGATAAATTCTAGTAATTAGGTTTTAGAAGAGATTCTCTTAATTATATATATATATATATATAAAAGTTTTTTAAAATTTGTTTGAATTTGCTTATATTATTTTAAATTTTAAATTCGTTTTACATTATTTTTTAAGTTTTTTTTTTTAAATTAAAGTTTTTGTTGTTTTTTAAAGGGTTTTTTTAATTCCTCGGGATGTAGGGAAGTCGGTGATGGAGTGTATTGTTAAGGCACTTTGTTGTGTGAAGTTACATGTTCGAACCCACAACTTACTTTATGTCGCGTATGCGGCATCGTCGGCGCACCTCGAGGTTATAGTGGTAGCAGTCGGATAAGACAACCTTGTGTAACGTGAGTATGTGCCCAACTAGTTGAGTGTGGGGAGTGGGATGATTTGATTGCAATAATAGATTTTTTTTAGGTAATGGATTCAATAATATTGTAGTTTTAAGTCTAAAATAAAAAAATATACGACCACTAGCACCTCTTTTTTATTCAAGGGTTGATAAGAATATTTTGGTCATAATAGTACTAGTTGTTAAGGCCATGGTGTCAAACAAGTAGTAATTTAACCCCCCAAAAAACAAAATAATGTTATTCGTAAAACTTGTTTTCAATTTTAGGGTTGATTTTAAGATTTCAATTGTAACAATATTGGTTGTTAAGGCCATCATTTTAAATAAGTTGTAATTTTAACCTCAAAAAGAAAGAAGGGTGTTATTGGTAGGATCACTTTTTGATTCAGGGGTTGATATTAAGGATTTTTTTAGAAAACTAAAAACCATGGTTGCAAAAGGTTTTAATTTTAACCCTGAAAAAAAAATGTGCTACTGGTGGAACCACATTTTGATTCTATGGTTGATTTTAGTATTTTTGATGCAAAAATATGGGTTTTTATCACTAGAGTTCTCGTTTTGAGGTCACGGTTCTCATTAGGTTGGTACCTATTTTGTTCCATCCTAAATGTTTCAAACTCGTATTTGAAATGTTTCAAATTTTTATTTCATAAAAAATGATGAAAGAGTTATCTATAACTTACTAGAATTTTTATTTCGTAAAAAATGATGAAAGAGTTATCTATAACTTACTATTGCATATTTTGGACAAGAACTTGAGATTTCCCCTCTTTTTCACCATTTTAGGTTGGCATGGTTTTTTGTGTGTTTTTATTTTTCTTTTTTGTCAAATGTTTTCAATGTTGATGCTCAAAACTATCAATTTGTTATTTAGATTGTCAATTTCATTTTATTGCCATAATAAGTAGTAGAATTTTATTTTATTTTATGTATTTTAGGTTTGAATTTTTTTCCAACTCCATCAATATGTGGAAATGTCATTGAAACGTTTTTAATCTGCTGGTAATACTTATAGGATTAAGAAAATAAATTTATTTGAGAGAATCAACATAGATCTCTCACGTGGAACAACTTATACATTTGAATCAATTTTCAACAGACACAATCCATTTGAAAACTACCATGACTTGTAGCTATTGTTTATATTGGCAATACAAACATCGTTTTTAAAATTGCATTAAACCCATAATAATTCTTGCAGTAGGACATGGAGTCAATGGTCACTAAATTATAGAGCATTCATTGACAAGATGAGCAAATCCTTTTAATCAAACCTAAAAAAGTGCAAGAAGTGTCCTAATTAACATGGGTTCGTTCTCACATCCAAGATTGGTGACCAAGTATGGTTTCATAGAAAATGAGATATTGCTAGGATTGAACTATTTAAATATGGCCCATATTATCCTTTATAGTAAATAACTCATATTTCTACAATACATTCCTTCATAACCCATCATACATCAATTTTCAATACTAAACTATTAAATCCTTGATCACACCTCTATTGGAGCCACATACTCACTTTCCAAAACAAGAAGTTAATTTGGATCCAAAGTATAGTATACTACATCACTTGCCTCTAAAAAACTTGTGGTGATTCATATAAAGAACATTCATTATTAGTGGTTAAACTATGTGAGAAAATGTTTTTAAATAATAGGTGAATATGTGTAACTTTCTCATTCACATGCTAAAGTAAGGGAAACCATTTTCTTCCAAAGAGACACCTATTCAAGATACAAAGGTGTGGGTTAATGAACCTGATATGACCTCAAAGGGGGAATATATGAGCTTAAATGTATATGATATGATACCAAGGGGGGAATATATGGGGTTAAATGTATATGTAATAGTGATTGATATAATAAATGGGCAACGTATGCAATGTGTGAATATGTATATATAGATATCATGTAATCATTATTGAAGGAACATGTGATTTGGATTTATGGATGTATTGAGGTATTTGCAGGAGGTTTTCCTATTCTTTAAGAAGTTATTATGCAACTCATCTCTCTTATCTATCTTTGAGTTGTGCTCCATGATCACATTTGGTGTACATAGTGTGTACTTTGGTTTATTGTGATATCTTAGGTATTTATTACATAACATGAATCTTGTTAGATAGAAGTATTAGCTTCCTTGGAAATGTTGAGTTGAGAGTTTTTCTAATGAAAAGTCAGAACTTGGTTCCTTAGCATGGGGAGTATTCACCTAATTGGTGAATACAATTTATGGGGTGGAATGTGGCACAATCCAATTTTTTCATAACAACAACTTAGATTGGAAATGGAATAAAGATCTAGGGATTGATTCCCTCCACCTTGGAACCAAGTTTGTTATCTTATATTTATGATTTAATGTGCATTTATATAATTGAAAGGAAAAACATTTTACTTTATACATTATGCATACATGTCATATTTATTATCATTATTGTTCATTGCCTTATAGGTCAACTATGTGATTAATTCTTGAGATTTAATCCTTTAATAATGTATATGATTAAATAACATTGATATTTCCTACAAATATTACTACGCTTATATAAATCACATGACTCTAAATTTAATTTGAAACTATAAAACTAAAAACTACTATTACTAAGTTGATATAAATCACATGACTCTATGGATGTAATTTGGAACTATAAAATTAGAATTTTAATTTTTTTTTATGAATAGTAAAACTTTGTTTATAAATCAAATACCATTACTAACCATTCATGCTTTGTTTAATTTAAAAAGAACGTACAAAATAATAAAACTTTTATCACACAAATGAGTTATCCTCAATTTCTCGAAAAACAATTTCAAAATATTATAAACAACTTTAGTTATTCAAAATATCCATGTGAACCAAAGCCTACCCCCATGTTTTTTAATTTTTCTTTTGGGCCCAAAGGGGTTGGATTCAATGGTGGTAAGCGAGGATTTTTCATCATTGGGCAAGGTTCAATTCCCACGAGGGCCTAACCTGAAGCCATGGGGGAACCTTGAGGTAGTGATCGAACGTATGGTTGCACCCAGAGATATTATATTAAATGATATCATGACTCATGCACACATAAGTGGATCAAATCCCACCCCCATGTCCTTCAATTTTTTCAGTCCCCGAGGTGTAGGACAGTCGGTGATAGAGTGTGTTGTTAAGGCACTTCATGATGTTAAATTCATTGGTTCGAAACCTGCGGGGACAAAAAACCCAGCCATGTTAAGGGTTGGTGTGGCTCAAGTTGGGTGTGATCCCTGGATGATTTTGATGGCTTAGATTCCCATGAGTCACGATTTCTCAGCCACAAGCTAGTCCCACAAGTCACAAACAAACTAGGAAACAAAAAAACAAATACCCATCTGAACGAGATAATATAAACAAATCATTATCACTTTCAAAGCAACAAAAAATATTTTAATGATAATTTAGAATAGTACGGGGACTCACTCTCATAGTGTGAGAGATTTTAGACATTAAAATATTTAAATTTTTTATATGTGACTTATGTCGTATCCCTCGTTTACTCTTGTGAGTAGGCTGAATTGTGATACCATGTTTATATATATATATATATATATATATATATATATATATATATATATATATATA
>JASDQU010204444.1:0-13034 GCA_032191745.1 Picea mariana
AATCCAAAATGTCAAGTAAGAAATCAAGAGTTCAACTCTAATTGGGTGGCACATTTTTCCACTCCAACACTTGACACAAAATTTGCAAGTTCCCAACACACTCACATGCCTAGTAGGAGGTGTTGCAACCCCAGCAGGTCGAAGGTAGAATTTCCCACAACGACTATGGCTTGTACGACCTTCAAGAAGGTGAAAATGGCATGTACAACCTATAAGTGGGCTCAATCAAATGTTGGAGGTAACATACAATCTTTGAAGAGGTCATTGGGCACAACCTCTAAGATGACTACTTACAACTTATAATCCTATAGAAAATAAGATAGCAATCCGTTGAAGCCATGACAAGTAAGGAAAACATTTTTCCTTCTCCAATAGTCAATAAGCTTAAAGAAACCAGAATTGGAAACTCTCTACAATAGTGCAACAACCAAATAATGGTACAACTCCCATAATTCCCAGGGTTCAAATTGTATTTGCTACTATAGTCACTTCAGACCCATAGATCATCAATATTAGAAATGGATGAACAAAGGATAATATAGAGTTTCTCGGATTATTCTCTTGCTCATGGAGACAATAACTATGAAGAAAATCCACAAAACTATATTTGGTAACGAATTCTCAACCCATTAAAAAAACACAGGAAACAATTTAAATATATAGAAACTTCATTTTAAACTCATAGATAGAAAAATAACATAGAAAATAGAGTGATTCATCACACAAGAATTCAATGTTTACCCTAGAAACCCAAATGTGAAAACCAACATTCAATTGGATTTGGTCAAGCTCTTTATTATGTAGCATTAGGCAAGTTATAGGCTCTTTGGTTCATCCTCATGCTCCTCGTGGATGTCTAGGCAACATTCCCTTCACTCTCAGCCAAGGTACTCCTCTTCCTTTGTTGGGAAATAGTATATATGAGGATGGCTCAACTGGGGGATTGCTAGAAGGTCAAGCGTCCCCAACCTTTCAACTTCCCCAAACTCATTTCTTGGCCCTTATATATTTTTTTTAGTACATTGGAGAAGAGGCCTCATGTTTTTGTTTTATTTTTTAAATACATGATGAAAAAATTTAACAAATATTTCTACTTGTAACTTTACATTTCATATGCTTGCCTTATGATTTAATTTAATTTAGGGGTGGACACCAATTGTGATGGTATGCGTCCCTTCATGCCAACAACCCAATCTCCTTCCTCATATGTAGCCTCGAGTTTTGTCGGTGTTGATCATCGTAGAGCTTGTGCAAGTAACCAATTGTTTTTGTGTGCATCCAATTTGGATCACACCTCCCCATTGGGATACTTTTGGTCCCCAAAATATTCCAAGGATATGTGAGCGAATTCACTTGCAATCTAGTTCCTCTCATACCATTTCACCTTCCCCAGAGTTTGTTCTTCGAGACCTATCTACCATATCACTTTCCTTCTTCCGAGAGTTACATGTTCCTTACACTGCAACTTTGTATCTTTCTTCAATTTTTCCAAAGCGTGTGGTGAAAAATATTCAAAAATAGGAAGAAATTGATGGTCCTCTTCTTCATCTAGCATGGAAGGTTTGAACAAATTCAAGTACTCCACATTCACTATTGAATGTATTTTCATATATGGAGAAAATATCAACCTGAAGGCATTCTCATTCACCTACTCAAAGATGTCAAATGGTTCATATATGAGGGGATTGGGTTTCTTCGTTTCTCCTTGCAATCACTCCTTATGAAGGTAAAACCACACCTTGTCTCCAACATGGAATTTATGATCCTATTTGCATTGATCATTCCTAACTTTATATTGTTGTTG
This sequence comes from Picea mariana, assembly GCA_032191745.1. Lineage (NCBI taxonomy): Eukaryota > Viridiplantae > Streptophyta > Pinopsida > Pinales > Pinaceae > Picea > Picea mariana. Next base: position 1,805 of record JASDQU010204444.1, read on the forward strand.
AATCTTCTCAAGCTGCTCCTGTACCCTTAGATGTATCTTCCTAATCTTTTCCATGAATTTTCTTGCCTTAGTTTCATGTCCTTGTAGCTCTACTTCATCCTTCTACTGTCCATACACAATATCAAATGCTTAGGAGGTAGGTAACCAAAACAAGTCTTGAAAGGAGAATCTTTGTTGGTGGAAGAATGGAGTGCTCTACTGTAGGAGTGTTGAATGAAAACCATTAGCTCATCCCATATCCTTAGATGTTTGCTATTGTAACCTCTCTGTTATGAGGAAAATATCTCTATGGCATGGGGTAAACCAAAACAGACAATGACAAACATAAATCTACTCTAATCCCAAATATGCTATATAAATGAAATGTTAACAAGACAAGGCTAAAAGCCTACCTCGTTCAGACATTTGATGAAGACCATCATTGAGCATGCATCTCAAAGCTCTATACCTACAACTTGTCCTCAACAATCCAAATAAGCAAGCATATGGTGACAATATATAATGTTAGCATATAGATTATCATAATCCATTAACATACATGAAAAATACGCCCATGGAATAATAATTCAAATATTTGCAAGATATCAATTGGACGAGAAAATAGTATTTCTATTAAAATAATCAACAAAAGTATACATGTGACAAACTTCTATAACGACACACATTGGAACCGAAAAACTAACTCCCTCCAGCTAGGCCTCCACCACTTCAATCCTCCACCAAAGGCAAGCTCATATAAAGGAGTAAATGAGGTTCTCCATCACAAAGAAGGAAGATCTTGGGGGTTGAACAAGGAGTTCAAACTTTCAAGGATAAAGGGATGCAGACTCAATACAAAGTGAAATTTCTCCAGAGTGTATTTGCTCTCCTAGTTGAATATTTTTTCAAGGCTTGGATATGGCTCAATTTATAGCCTTCAAATGGAATTGAAGGGCCGATTCAGAGTGTTTCCAGTGTATGGAAGGTCTAGGATCATGGATCTCGTGACATGGCATGGAAACCCGACATAATTTTTAATTTTGAGAACCAAACCCGATGTATGTGGGTTGTAGTGGAGCAACCCGCGTATACATTTGTGGTCTCACTAATAGGGTGCATATATGTGGAAAAATGTGCTTTTTGGCTCTGGAAGGTACAAAAGGGGACTTCAAGTCTGCATAGGGAAATGGAAAGAACATCCAAGCAAGTTGCATGGGGTGAGGAAAAAATTGTTGTAACAGATGCTCCCTAATGTGTGAGGTCAAAGGAGTATCTGTGATGGTCGAAATACATTGTAATTCCTAGAAGTGGAGTAATGGAGACCCAGTTGGAAGTGCTAGTTACTCATGAAAATATTACAACCCATAATGACTTTGTACACATGACTACCAATATGAATTACATTGCAGATCCATGTGGAAATATATCAAATAGTTTTTCATGTCCATGAATAGGAAATACGACGCAAACATATGCCATAGGCTGTCATAGTCACGAACAAGGCACAATGGAATCCAGTCTCAAAATCAATCTGAAAATATCTATATACAATGGAGTACAATATGATATCCCATGATCACTGAAGTCATATTGGTATTGGTCCAATGAAAGACAACAACAAATTATGAATGTTGCTACTGTAAGCTGGAGGTCTTCTACACCATCCGTCGAAGGTGCAAGTCTACATCATGTGAATAGAGGAGTTGAGGTCAAACACAATGAGACTTCGTTTGATTACTAGTCATTAAGGTATATCATTAACAAACGGAAGGCAACCTACCGATAATGAAAGTAGGTATCAAGGCACCGAGTACATTCTTACAAGTGTGAATAAAGGTGTTGATATCAAACACTTGAAGAATCCATTGATTACGAGACATTGATGTATTCCCAATTTTTAATGGCGGGAGAACCTTCCACTAATGACTGCAAGACTCTACGTATTCATAGGACTCTAGGTCTCATTTCCAGAATAGGTGAGATGAAGTTGATGGAAGGAGACTCACTAAAAGGAGAGCATTTGGGAATATCTCATTAGTCAGAACGAAGTACAAAGAAATAGTTTGATGATTATGATGAGCTTAGACAAATAGGATGTTCACGAACCAACGACCTTGTGCATCGTTTTTATGCACCAGATGCAAGTGATGCACGAAAGAGACCCTTTGAATAACAACCAATAAGAAAAACGGTCGACAAAGGAAAGGAAACCATCAATAGGGATAATGGAATCCAAGACACTGCATGAATCCCAATGTGTGAATATATTTCGTGACGCCAAACACAAGGGAAGCCCCCTCAGTCAATGACCAATGAGGAGATGTCAACTCTTGGGTTCAAGGTTACCTACCCATAATGAAAGTAGGACCATGGTGCATGGTAGAACTACAACTTCATGTGACTTTCAGATATATTGAGGGTATGGTCGACATGCAAAGTCAAGAGTTCTGAGAAATGGTCGACACAGACTCATAGACATCCTTTGAACAAGAGCATGAGACATATGGATAACTCAGGAAACATATACTTTATGATAAAACTTCATGATGCAGGAGGCATCAATGAAATCTGCATAGGGACTAGAAGAATAACCAGTCAGAGGAGTAAACTTTAAGTAACGATCTCAGGTTCCTAAGGTCATGCTAAACCCAAACTTTGGATGACAGTGGACTCAAAATTTTTTGCTATGTTCAAAAGAAACACAACTGCTGACGATATGAAATAATATTATTTTCTCGCCCTTCTTTTTTTGTTTTTTCATAGGAAAAGTAATGCTGTGATACAGAAGAGGAAATGAGTGTCGCAAGTATGCAACTAGCTCCAAACAATGGAACATACCTATGCTCAATGCAAGGAAGTGCATGTGGGGCATGGACACTCGGGGGGATGTTTCCTCTTAGGGTACATGGTGTCAAGCTGCAAAGGATATAAAAAAGACTTTGCTTGACTAGTGATGAAAATTACTGAGGTAAGAGGCTTATAATGAGAAAGTGAGAACCAAAAATAGGCTCAATACTGCAAGAAGGATGATGGAATGTGATTACAACTTAACTCCAAAGAACGTATTTTTTCGTAGATTTAGTCCCCTAGGCCTGAAAAAGTATAAAATAATACCCATGAGAACTCTTTTAGACAATGATGACTAGAGTATTCTTTTTTCATAAGTAGTCTACTTGGTTCGAAAAAGGGTTAAACTTACACCAAATAGACATCCTTTCAAAGACATTTAACGGGTGTGAAAGAAATAAGTTCACTCGAAAATATTTTCATGTTTAAGGAGTCTTGAAAAGAGATTAACTAAGACTCAAGGATATTGTTCTAAGCACCATATCATGGGGGAGGCCAAGGCTCCTGTGCAGGATGTCTGTAGAAAGCCAACAACTCAAAGGTAGTTGACACAAGCTTGGGAGAACCCAAAACTTGCCAAGCCGAGGAGGATAAAATACTTGCAAAGGATATTTCATCTACAATATCATTCCAATCAATGGAAACCATCCTAGGACTTGAAGGAAGTGTACTTGGAGAGAGTGGAATGCTCCCTTGTTGAGAAGGTACATGCCTAGAAATGCTAAGGACATGGTCCAAATATGCATCATGCCCCAAAAGAAGAGTGGGATTGACCGAAGAATGCATCGACAATGTCACTTCCTTATAATTGTCACTCTCCAAGAGAAGAGTGGGATCGACTGAAGATTGCATCGGCATGAACACTTCTTCAACTGTTAGTAGAATAAGATGTGAGATAACATGGTCTAGAGATGCATCACCCCAAAAACCAAGAGTGGCGTCGATCGAAGATTGCATCGACAATACTGTTGGTTGAACAAGATGTGAGACAACATGGTCAAGAGATGCATCACTCGCCAAAACATGAGTGGTGTCGGCTGAATATTACATCGACACGACTGTTGTATCAATCAAAAAATGATTTGGATGTTGGGAAACCAAAGACGACTCAGAACCCAAAGGGCCACTAGACAAGGACCATGCTTCTCATACCACTACAATAACAAGGAACACACGAGTTAGAGGATCTCCTTTGCAAAGTATACAAAGGAACTCAGGATTACGTCCTATATGTCAAGGTTTCTCAATCGTATGAATGCCCCCAACATGACTTGTAGTGGATGGTGACATGCTCCTAGGATGACTTGCAAAGGCTAGTATCTTGTCTTCAACATGACTTGCAGATGTTGTTGACAAACCTCTAACATGACTAATAGAGGTTGGTGATGAATCCCCAACATGACTAGCAAAGGTTAGTGATGTATGTGTAGTGTGACTCGTAGTGACTAAAGTTGTGCCCCCGACATGACATTCAACGACTAGTTGTTGGTCTTCAACATGACTTGTAGAGGTTGTTGACCTATCTCCAACATGACTAGCATAGGTTGGTGATGAATCCCCAACATGACTAGCAAAGTTTAGTGATGTATGTGCAGTGTGACTCGTAGTGACTGGACTTCTGCTTCCAACATGACTAACAACGACTGGTTGTGGCATATGAGACCAAGGTTCCAAGAAAGACTGGTTTTGAGAGATTACGGGCCAGGAAGGGTTCTAGTATACACCATGGCCATGTCCGGTAGGATGGTATCCTCATCCAAACTGATTCATAAAGAGTTGTAATGGCATCATCACTGAGGAAGTCACTTGTGAAGAGAAAGCAACGTGACAAGGGTTACTTAGGTGAGGATATATGTTTCCCCCAGATGAAGGAACTCCATGAAGGGGGTTTCCCATACTATAAAACTGACTCCCCCTAGATGAAACAGTAGAGGACAGAAGGAGGTCTATCATGAGAAAATAATTCGTAGGAACCGACATAGAAGAAGAAGGATAGATGGACATTATGTAATAAGTAGGACTGCCCATTTGAGCACTTGATCTAGGAAAAGCGAAGCTAGGATTGGGTCCAAAGGAAGAAGGATTCCAACCTCCTACCATAAGAGTTGGTTGAGGGATATGACTCCCACCAAACGAAAAGGGATAATAAGGAGGCATCATGCCCCCAGACCCAAAACTAGGATTCACATAAGATGAAGAGATAGAGGATGGAAAGTGCGAAGACATGTATGTCATACCAAAAGAAAAAGGATTAGATGCCCAAGGTATTGGTTGAGTATCATGATTTGGCGTACCACTTAGAAATACAAAATGATTCATCCCCATGGAATGATCAAAGACCATGGGTTGGGTAGCGCTAACTGAGGGATTCATGGGGGATCCACTAACCATATCAACGAAAACTCACGACGCAATACAAAATCCTAAGACCAACTAACAATTAGAGAGCACACCAAAGTAAAGAAAAAAGGTCAATGCACACAAACATGATACAATGGCTGAAAAGGGGCCTCCCTCACTAGAGTAGTGATGTCTCTCCCAAGAGGGACCTGAGACTCCCTTCAAAAGATTGGAGGTATCAAAATCAGTTATAAGGGCCCTCGTGGGCTTAACAACGTAGTCGGTCAGATCCCCTTGGAGAGGTAATCCTCCATAAAGGTTGTGTGTTGTTCGACCCTTATCTAACTCAAGGTACCTGCAGAGTAACCCTTGCAAGTAACTTATGTGGCTAACTATGTCAAGCAATTAGAGTCACCACAATATAATTGATGCATAGGAGAACAATCGTAAGTCCGGTCCATCGTATGAGTAGGGTAACAAGCCTGAAATCTTGAAAGCACCACCTCTCATGGAGGTAAAAGTACTAGCAAGACCCTCAAATATGAATAGAACCCTAGAAATATCTTTGACGCTAAGAAGGTATTAGAGGGATATCTTTACAACTAACTTTGTGCGACCTCGTTCTTAACTCCAGTGTGAGTGGAGCCTCATGACGTCACTAATTACACAATGGGTTTCATCACTCCCTGGTTAGACACATATGTTTAGTTTAATATCCTTAGAGAAGTTTACTCACAAAATCATATTCTAAGGCCCTATGTCCTATACTTGTTTGTGTACCCTGAAAAACAAAATCGTTTCTGGTCAATTTTAACTAATCAATGTTAATTTTAATGGCTTTTTCTTACTCAAGAGGTGCGGTTGTGAAACTGATGGTATTATGAATCAAGACATAAAAGAAGAAAATATAAAAATTGTTGGCATGTTTTCAGGCAGAGGCAGAGTATGCGCGTTTTTCATTGATGGCGATGTCATTGATGGAAAATATCGACATGTTCAACAGAGCGATGATGGCATGGCAATGGAAAGATCAACAGTGAGGAGCAACAATGATTGTTGGATCACCCATCTCGAATTCCCGATGACCGTCAGATCTGAATACAGATAGGAGGAACGCGCAAAAGAGGAGAACAAATCTCAGACGTTGGATCTGAGCGCGAGGACTGACCATCGTTGGATCCAGAAGAAGGAGCATGATATTTAAGTACAAGATGAAGCGGGCTTAAAAAGTCCCGAAAGTAGGAGGGTAATCCATTGTCGAGGAGTACACGTGGCAAGGGATTAACATTTCGCTGACTGGAAAGTCAAAGGAAGGCAGTGCTCTAACCTTCCAACTCGTGATATGTGAAATTGCGATAAGATATGGATCGTTGATCCAAGAGGGACACGTGGCGATAGATCAGAGCATGACAAAGATTTTGTTTCGGAGTTTCGGATACTGGGAGTTGGAGGAGTCAAGGAAGTAACTCACGGCATAAACTCGTGATATGCGAGATCATGAAAAGATTTGGACCGTCGAATCATCAAGATTGTGGACCATTGATTTGACTCTATTTCGGAGTTTCGAATATTGAGAGTTGGAGGTGTCAAGGACACTCACGACAAGAATGATGAAATCGAGAAATGCAAAACCACGACTTAATCTGAGTCGTTGATCAAAGGGAGATCGTGGACCGTTGATCATGCATGACGAAGGCCCATGAAGTTGAAAAATCGCGATAAGATCTTGACCGTTGATCCAAGAGGGACATTGGCGAGGGATTAACATTTCGCTGACTGGAAAGTCAAAGGAAAAAAATTCTCTAACCTTGCAACTCGCGATATGAGAAATCACGCTAAGGTCTAGCCTGTGGTCATAGACAAGGTCACATCGTCGAAGGCTTAAGGGAAGGAGCAATTTGCTAAGCTCCATTTCGGGTATCGCAACTTGGAGTGTTGAGACCCTTCGTCACAAGAATCTCGAAACGCGAGATCACAATGAGATCTGGACCATCGGATCATTGGAGATCTGGACCGTTGATCAGGCTCGATGAAGTTCATAAGTTCGTGAAATGCGAAACGCATCTTGATTAGGCCCATGGTCACAGCCAGTGGGCATATGGGATAAACGTAAGACCCTGCAGATTTAATCCAATGGTGTTGGTTATTTGAGCATCTGATCGAAGGGCTACTGTTGATCTGTACGATTAACTGTTCAGTTACGATTCAGTTAACATAACTGAATCATGGTTCTTGGACAATGGACGATTAAGTTGTTGAAGCGTTGTTGGCCCAGGTATTCGAGGTGTAATTGAAGTTGTGTGAAATGCATAAAAGAAAGATGGAGTGGTTGTGAATGGCTGGTTGTTCTGACTGAAAAATGAGATGAGTTGTAAGAAAGGGAAAATTACAGTATGTGCAGTGTGAGATAAAACTCAGAGATGAGTAACAGATGCTGAATAGACAGAAGCAAGAGAAGAATTGCAGAACAACTTGAAACAGAGCAGAATTGCAGAACAGATAGACGCATAGAATAATTACAGGAAAGAAGATAGGTAAGAATTGAAACACCTGCGATGTTGGTTATTCAATCATTTTACTTATAATCAGGGAGGTAGGGTGGTGCTAGGGAGGACTGTGGTCCTCTGATATTCGATTTGGTGCTTGAATATTGGGAGTTGTAGCTTCCGTCTAGTTGTGGCTAGAAAATAGGGTGGCATGGTGGTGCTTGGGAAAACACAGAGTTTTCTGTATACAAGTTGGTGCTTGTATAAATCCAGTTGGTGCTAGAATATTTAAGGAGTTGGTGCTTCCTTCTAGTGGGTTCTAGAGAAACCAGAGAGTTGGTGCTCTCAACAAGTTGGAGCTTGTAAAACAGAGGTAGTAGCCTCACTTTGAGTTGGTGCTCAAACATAGATGATGTACAGAACTTAAAAGACTGGCTATAATTTCGAAGAAGAAGAGGTTTTCTCCCTTTATGGGTTTCCTCGTGAAAATCTATCTCTGTATATATCTTATGTGTGATTGATGCTCATTATTTATGTTGTTCATATGATGTATAATATTGATGGTCACTTGATGAAAGATTAAAAATTGTTTAATAGACTTGAGATTGTTTAATCACAGTAACAACTGATTCACCCCCCCTCTTAGTTGTCTTAGTAATTTCAACAATTTGTATTAGAGCGAGTTCCTTTTATTTAAAGGTAGATATGTAAGCTTAAACATGACAAGTCATGAAGGGACTTCAGCCAATAAGCCTCCTCTGTTTGATGGAACAAATTTTGCCTTTTGGAAGGTTAGAATGAGAACATACCTAATGGCATTAGGTGTTGATGTTTGGGATGTAGTAGAGACTGGATATACAAAGCCTATTGTGCTGGCTTCCAAGGATGATAAGTTATAATTTAGATTTAATGCTAAGGGAATAAATGCTATCTTGAATGGACTTGCTGAAGCTGAGTTTGTAAAGGTGATGCATCTTGAAACTGCTAAAGCTATGTGGGATAAACTGCTAAAGTTATGAAGGAAATGAAAAAGTAAAAGATGCTAAACTCCAAACATATAGGTTGAAGTTTGAACAACTAAAGATGAATGAAGATGAAACAGTTAGCAAGTATTTTTTAAGAGTTGAATAACTTGTGAATGCCATGAAGGGTCTTGATGAGAAGATTGAAAAATTATTTTTAGTTCAAAAGATTTTAAGATCTCTGCTTGATAAATTTAATCCAAAAGTATCTGCAATAGAAGAACTAAATGATCTTAAAATTATGTCCATTGATCAAATCCTAGGAACTCTAACTGCATATTAAATGAGAATCAACAAAAATAAATCCATTACTAGATAAGCATATTTTAAAGCAGACAAAAATACTGATTCAAATTTAGATGATATTGAGGCAAAATTTGTGAGAAGGTTAAAGAAAGGATCGAGAAAATATCGACGCAAACTTCCCTTCAAATGTTTTAACTGTGGTAAGATAGGCCATTTTGCATCTAAGTGTCCCCACCAGAAAAATGACCAGAACTCTGATGATGAAAATAAGTACAAATTCAAGAAATATAGTAAAAAGAAAAGTTTGCGTGCAAACAATGACAATTCCTCGGGAAACATAGATAGTGATTCATCATGTGAAAACAAAGTGAATGATTTTATGCTTATGGCTATGGGAGATTTTGATGATGAACACACAGGAGGTGAAATGGATGATGAAAAAGCTGTGGTGGATATGGAAGGTGAATTAATCAGTTCTTTGGAAGAAATTGACAGACTCAGATGTAAGAAGAGAAAAAAAGAAAAGTTGTTGAAGCAGTTTAAAATGAATGGTGAAAAACCTGATGAAAAGTTTTATCTACTAAAAGTGGAGTTAGAAGAGACCAAGAAAATAGAAGACATACTGAAACAACAGTTGTCAGAGAAGAAAGCGAGGTGTGAATCCTTAGAAGAAGAGACAGTAAAAACCATAAAAGAAATGGAGAAGTTTAAGGGATTGTATCACCAAAATCTGCCAAGTATTAAAGCCTCAGAAGAATTAACTTCCATTCTAAATCAACAAAGGAATCCAAAGTTGAAAGTTGGCTTGGGCTATGAAGAAGGATCAAGTAGTGATCATCCAAGTAATACAGATCCCATCAAGTTTGTCAAATCTACAATCATTGACAACAACCACTCTGCAGAAACAAAGAAAGAAAATCAGCCACCAAGAATGAATGAAAGAAAAAGTACCAAAACCAAATCCGTAGATCAAATAAATAACATAAACACATTTTCTGATCAAAGAAATCATCAACATGGAATAAATTGACTACAACATTTTTTCAGGTACAAAGGTTTTTTCTATGGTTATTGTTTTTTCTGTTCTAACTTTGGTCACAAAGTTGTAAACTATTATTTAAGATCTAGATATTTGAAATCAAGATACTCAAGGAGTAATTATTTTCCACAACAAAGATTGAGACAGCCAAAAAATAAACGACCACATACTATAAATCATGTGATGGATGGAGGAAGGACGCAGGTGAAACATAACAAAAGTTATGAGCATAACAATCGTTATGATTTGTTATTCAGTGAACCAGAATGTTACATTTATCATAACTATAGACAGAAAGCTGCAGATTGTCACTTAAGGATTTTTAAGCCAGATTCGAATCCTACTGCTGAAAATTTCAAGATTTGGAAGAAGAAAGAAGATGACAAGTGTAGACTAGTGTGATCAGTCCAAAGACAAAAGAATCACTGGTATATTGACAGTGGATATTCCAAACATATGACTGGAAACAAAAGTAAGTTTCTAACTCTAAGTGAAAGCAAATCAGGGAATGTAACTTTTGGAAATGATGCACCAGGAAAAATAAAAGGTAAAGGAATGGTAAGTTTGAGTAATGGCAAAGGGAAAGCTCAAGATGTGTTGTTTGTAGAAGATCTGAAACATAATCTGTTTAGTGTTATTCAAGTCTGTGATCGAGGATGTGAAGTCATTTTTACCTTTAAAGATTGTAGAATAAAATCTGTGAATTCAGGACAGCTAGTTGCAAAATGGATAAGAATAGAAAACAATGTCTATGTGTTAAAAGAAGAAAAAGAAAAATGTCACTTAAGCACATATGATGAAAGTTGGCTATGGCACAGGAGACTTGGACACTTAAATTTTGATCATAAAATCAAGCTCAATAATAGTGGGGAAGTAAAGGATCTTCCAAAGATACCAAATCCATATGATTATGTTTGTAAACCATGCTAGATAGGAAAGCTTACTTGGACACAGTTCAAATCTAAAAACTTTCCTTCAACAGAAAAACCTCTCTAGTTAGTACATATGGATTTATGTGGACCATCAAGGAAAGAAGGTACAGGAAAAGAAAATTATTTTATGTTGATTATTGATGATTATTCTAGACTAACATGGGTTGCCTTTTTGAAGAAAAAATTTGAAGCATTTGAAAAATTCAAAATGTTTAAGACTCTAATTGAGAATGAAACATGGAAAAGATTGAAAGCAGTAAGGTCTGATAGAGGAGGAGAATTTAGCTCATGGAAATTCAAAGAGTTATGTGATAAACATGGAATCAAAAGAGAGTACAC
>JASDQU010204446.1:0-18869 GCA_032191745.1 Picea mariana
AAATATACTTCATAAATAACCAAGAATAAACCATAAACCATTCACCATAACATTAACACAAGAAATAGAGAAAACCCTTGAGGTAGGGTAACACCATATATTAATCCTTATGGAAGGATAAAACTCCTCAAGAAATCCTTGCTTGTACAATCACAATGTTCTTCACTATGTTTCATTACATTGCCTACACTTCTTTATATAGCTCTCCCTATCTCCTATGAACCTTCTAGAGAGCCTTCTCACATTTATTATATCCGACTACCATAGTGGGCCTTTATTAATATAGTGGACCTAGTCCACCTTACATTGAATGACCACATTCCCATAAATTAATTGACTTCCACTAATAACACATAACTACATTCCCATTGGGTACCTCCCTAGGTACCCCATATTACCTCCCTAGGTATACTACATTCCATCCCCCTTCAAATGTTTCTTCCTTGAAACATGAGAAGAAACCATACAATATGAACGACTAAGCAATGTAGCCAACTGGTACCAAGTACGACCATCCATCCATCCCAATGGAAGTTGAACATGATGTCTATCTGCTACCTTTCCACCCTTATCTTTCTCTGCATCATGTTGGGGTTGCCATGGGATTATTTTTGTAGCTTGAGCTCTTCCCGTAGTGTTGGTAGCCCTCCATGCACCTCTTGATCAGTTTCTTGTCTGGTGCCCTGCTGGTGCATAAATGTGTTCATGCACATGCCTCTGCCTTGATGAATTTTTCATCTCTATATGATGTGGATGGAGATATACAACAACTGTAGGAATTTGTTCTTTTTTCTTCAAATCTGCAACACTTTGTGCCTTTGAGTCAATGACCTCCTTAGCTTCCTGATTATGTCCTTCTTGTAGTTTTGCTTCATCTCCTTCTATAGACTCTGCCTCTGATTCAACTTCAGGCTGGGCAATAACTTCTTTGCTAGCCTCCATGGGTCCATCTTTCTTACTAAGAAACACATCCTGCAATGTGATTTTCTTTTTCTTGTACCACAACTTTAAAAACTTCTTTTGCACATTAATATTAATGGTACCCACTGATTCTATCCAAGGATATCCCAAAACAATATCCACTTCATCCATATCCATAGCATAAAAATCTGAATGCAGCACATATTTATCCATGGTAATCTTCAAATCTTTAAAAATTTGAACATTTTCACCCTCAACATGTGTTCTTTGAATATTCTTTATTGGAACTTGCAATCTATTAACCAACTGAACATTGATAAAATTATGCATGCAACTAGGGTTAATAGAAACAACGATATTTTCTTTATAAATACAACCATGAACCTGTAATATAGATTTTTCATATGAAAATAAACTCTTGGTTCTCTCTTTATCCTTATTTTCTCCATGAGACCACTTGTCTAATAATATTTTTTCAAATTCTACATTGGAGAGTCTCATCATCTCCTTATAATCAAGCGATTTCCACCAAATGACAGCATCACCTTGCAATTTGAGATCTACCCAATGGGGCCAAGTATTTTTCCATGATGATTTTCTTTCTTTAATGAATGATTCAATACTAGGGACATCACATTTCCCTATAAAATACATCTTTCTATGAAAACCCCCCAAAAATAGAACAATAAGTTACGGCAGAAAATCGCGGCTTTTTCTGGAAAAACTCTGAAAAACCACTGAATTTAAAATGCTCATAACTTTACTTCCCGAACTCCATTTCAGTTGATTTTTTTTTTTGAAATTGGGTGTTTTTCCGAGAGGAATTAAAATACCCAATTTTTTTTTCCAAATTCAGCTCATAAATATTTATATATGAACCTGAAGTGCGCCGCCCTCTTTTTCTTCCCTAGAAAAAATTCTGCAAAAAGAGAAAACAATTTTTTCCTTCTTTGCCCAAGGAAAGTGCTCTGATACCATTTGTTAAGAACCAATACCATATCTGAAGATATAATCACCAAAAATACTGAATACACAATAGATCCACATAATAATATAGAAGAAACCACACTTTATTATTACCAAACCCTTGAGGTAGGGAAACACCATACAATGGATCATATTATGGAAGGGATCCTCTCCTGTTCACTTGCCTCTTCAAGGGGGCAACCTCCTAATGAGCTTCAGCTCCAAATACAATAATTCTCTTCATGTCTCATTACATTGCTTGAACCCCTTTATATAGTGCTACCATCACCTAAGAACATTCTAGAGTAGGAATCTTCTAGAAGTAGAACCTTCTAAGAAGTCCTCTTACATTTATTATATCTAATTACCCATTTATTATATCTAACTACAATAGTGGGTCTTATTTAATAATATAGTGGACCTATTCCACCTTATATTGAATGGTCTCCACTATCATCACTATGGGCCCTTTGGGCCCCTCCACTACCTCTCTAGCTACCTTACAAATTGTGCCAGAGGCGTGACAAAGTGGAAAAACTCAGAGATCTGGGGTACATTGACTATGGGATAATCAGGGTTTTATGGATGATGTCATTAAGAATAGAAGGTAAGTAATGCCCCAACCAAGGGTGACATGGGTTGCTTTGTCAGGAAAAGAAGGTCGCCAAAGGTGATAACAAAAAGCTAGGTAAAAGCTGAAAACAAAGGCTTTGTACAATTACCAAATGAATAAAGAATAACTTGGGACAAGTGTATAGATACAGAAACAGGTTCCCCAGTGTAAGATGGCTTGGTTGATGAGGGCTCAAGTAGCTGTGGAAAACAGGTGGAGGGTGGGGGGGCCCATAGGTGGGTTTATATATTAGGTAAATGAGTGGAGGACAATTTTCAGATGGGAAAACTGATGGTGGATGAGATGGAGAGTTAATGATACTATGGAGGTGTAGTCAAATGTGAACTGTAATGAGGTTACCCGGGAGTCCATTGTGGGGAAGCTAGAAAAATGAGGAGAAGGAGCATGCGACTGATTCTCAGGAATGCAAAGACTATTAAGACTCCCAGACCTAGGGGTTGAAAACAACATGAGTGTTAAAGTGCTAGAGGGGACTACGATGGGGACAACTCATGTGGGAAAGAGTGCTATCGGTTGACAGTACTGAAATGTAGCGGAGGTGTGATTACTGCAGATCCGGATGGGGGGAACCTAGAGGCAAATATTAGAGGGTGTGACTGAGAGATGCAATTGATATTCAGAGGGAATGATTACATGCCATTATCGATGATATACTTGAAGGGGTAGCGCTGATGCATGATTACCAAGTACCTACACATATGAAAATCGAATACCCAACGTGAACAATATCTGAAGATAAAGAACATAGAACAATTATTCAATAATTTATACATGAAAGTAGGCGTACCTGAGCCAGATGTGAGAAAAATGTGTCCTTTAGGGCCGAGGATGGATGGAGACCTGGGGGATGTGATTGTGTAGGGGGAGGGATCCTGATCTCGTGGCTGAAGACAGATCGAAAAATGGACGATCAGAGCTCCTGTAATTGAGCATGAAAGTTTGGCAAAAGGGACTATATATAGTTGTAGGGCCCACAATGCCACCTCATTTGTACCTGTTGTCATAGTGAGTGGACAAGAGGTTTTAGAGGATATTTGGAGATTCTGGGGGATTGAGCCAACTGATCTAGGATTACCAAGTGATAGGTAGTGGTCATATCCTCCTGTATAGTAATTAGGATTTCTTTTTTGGGCAGGGTTTGTACGAATGGTCGTACATGGGGGTTTTGTGAGGGTGGGCCCCCTACTACGCGGGCGATCTAATGATTCACGTGCACGAGTGCGTGACTTTAATTAGGACAGTTGCACACGGGGGTGCCCAAATGGGGAAAACAAACATGCATTGGATGTGCGCTTGTTCAAAGAACAACAGTGTATGTATGCATGGTTGTGTTCCTGACAGTTGTGCATGTGTGTGCAACTGTGTAGCGAACATGCGTGATAGCATGCGCGTCTGTGTGTGTGACAGGGGCGCATGTGTGCACCCCTGTATTGCCAACAGTCATGCATGAGTGCGCAACTACGGGATGAACATGAATGCATATGTGTGCGCCCATGGGGAAAAAAGTCGCGCCCTTGAGGCAAAGCTGAAGGGTGCAAAAAATTATCTTTTTTGGAGATTTTGGTGTTTTTATGGGTTGTGATGGCTGATCAAATATTATATGTGTGGATGCAGGTGAAAATTTGACGATGCAAGTCCACTAGAGGGAGAGGGACTGGGCGCTCCTGAGAGAGGCGGTGAGAGATGAGGAGCCAGTTCTACAGGGCCCTTTGGCAGCCTGTGGGCTGCTGAAGTTTTTTGAGTGTTCACTGTTGTGGGTGCAGGAGTACCTGCTATTGTTCCTTATCTCAATGTGGAGCCCTAATCTACAATGCTTCATTGTACGAGGTGAGCATCTCACCTTCTCTGTGATGGAGGATGTGTACTTTTTGACTGGGCTCCCTTTTCAGGGGACTCTGCTACCAACTGAGCTTGTGTTACCCATGGATGGGCAGTTGGTTGTCTTGGCCCGGACCTATTGTAGTGGAGAGGACTTCATGTTAGACTCTGTGGTGAGGATTGGGGAAATGGATGCCCTTGTGGATCGGTGTATTGCATCGATGATTGTGAGAGTGTATGGATCTCTCGCTACTCAACGGATCAGTGGTGGTCAATTGATGATCATGCATAGGGCACTGGGGGGTGAGAATTTTTCCTAGGGCTTCATGCTACATGCCAAGATGGTGGGGTAGCTCACCAAGTGTCGAGCTGCTAACTTAGGGGAGTTTTCCTTTAGGTCCATCTCGGTAGCGTGATTTTTGGAGAGGGTGCCCATGTTGCACCCTAGAGTTTTGTTGGATGCACCGAGTGCGTGAGAGCCGCGATTAAGGTGGTGGGCGTCTATCTTGGTTCAGCATGGGGGTGGGGAGGGTGGCCATTATTTTTCAATCAATATTGCATGAGTGTGGCGTCAGATGCCACATATAATACTCCAGTTCCCCTATAATGAGGTGGATTTCTGGGATGACCCAAAGATTGTGCTACCCCTTGGAGAGGTGTTAGACCGTAGAGATATGGTGATATATTTGATGTTTGATATTTAGATAGTATAGCATGTTCTTTATGTATGGATGGATGTTGATGTTATCACTTGTTTGTTGTGTCAAGGACCGGTGAGACCACCATGGGGAGAACCATGGGCAGGGGAGAGACGGTGGTGGGATGAGGGTGGTGCAAGGTCGGTTGATGATGAGAGAGCAGGTAGGAGACGTTGTTTTGATGATCTGGGTGTAGGTCTGGCACATGCTCCTCCGACGGGGGTCGGGGGAGAGTTTGAGTATTTTCGTCACCGATTGGAGGTGGTACTATAGGGAGTGCTCGAGGGCATGTGGACATGTATCCAGGATGAGGGAGTCCTAGAGCAATGTGTGGGCCTTCCAGTGGAGTTGTGGACTCTGATCTGCAGAGAAGTTGTAGCGTGGGAAGCTATGACTGGGCGACTACCCCAGGACCCAAGGGACCCCTAGCTGGTGGAGCACCTCCTCTGGAGAGAGGACCAGGTGGTGGAGCCCTAGAGGCGCCATGAGTGCCTATAGAATGTGTAGTGTTGTATTTATATAGGCTTGCTAGCCCATTTTGTATATGGTGTTGTGACACCAATTTTGTACTTATAAGGGTGAGGTGGTTCACCTACCTACGGATTTGTACATGTTGTACTATTTTTTGTAAACATTGATGGCACATTTGATCGATATATATATATATATATATATGGATATACATTTTGGGATCCTTGTGATGTTCACATGTGTTGATTGTTTTTGTGATGTTGTTTATGATGTCTACTTTATATGTTGTGACAAACTTTTGATATGTTATGTATGTTTAATGGTAGCTTGATGTGATAAATGCCAATCTAACACTAGGTTAGCCATATTATCTATTATTTGATTACATTGTCTTGGGACATGTGTAAATGTGATTGAATCAAAATGTCGAGATAAAAGTCCAACTTGCTGGTATTTGTAGAAGAGGCAAGGATCACAGACACGGTACACATTGTTGAGTTGAAGGACAGCGAGCTGGGAATCTAGTAAGACGCTAAGGTGGTGGATATGGCAGTGATTGGCCTCAGTGAGGAGGCCAATGATAGATATGTATTCTTCTTGGTTATTGGTTGTTGAGCCCAGGCATATGCCACTGGAGTGGAGCAGGTCATGTTAGGGGGTATAGAGGGCCCAAGCGATCGAAGTGAGATTCTGTGTCCAACGACTAGCTCCGTCAACATAACCGATGTGGTAGGCCGATGGAGGAGGCATCTATCAATAACACAAATGATAGATTAGATGCAAGGCATGGAGGAGAAAGAAGATTAAAAACTCTACAAAAAGTGTACAAAAAGAAAAAGCCTAGTGTAGAATGGCTACGCTCAGGCATAAAATTTATTTAAGTACAACCCGTTGACGGGTTCTTTGAGAGTGTGGCCTTCGGGAGAGACCAGGATGTATGCACCTTTAGTGAGGAAATGTTGGATGATATAAGTTCCATGCCACAATGACTCAAATTTTCCATGGTTGAGGGTATTGTGGGAGATATCGTAAGAAAGGACGAGGTCGCCTTCATTGAATGAGTGAAGGTTTACATGGCGATCAAAGGCAGCCTTCGATCTTTTTTTGGCTGCCTCATTGTTCTATAATGAAGATCGACGGTCTTCATCTAGCGACTCTAATTTCAACAAGCGCTGCTCCATTGGAGCAGTGTTGGGTAATATCTCAATAGCGGTGCGTAAGGTGGGAATTTTGCACTTGATGGGTTGAGTGGCCTCGACCCCATGGACTAGATGAAATGGTGTGAAACCAGTGGAAGTTTTAACTTCTATCCGATAAGCCCATAGTGCGGAAAACAACATATGATGCCAATTAGTCTTATGTTTGTTAACCATGCACTGCAACATGGTTTTGAGGACCTTGTTGACTTCCTCTACCTGTCCATTGGATTGAGTGTAGTATGGGGAGGAAAACTCGTGGGAGAATCCTAACCTGGAGGAGAGTTCGACAAAGATCTCATTCTTGAAGTGTTTCCTGTGATCGGAGACTAACTGTAGTGGGACTCCAAAGTGGGAGATGACGTGGTTAAAGAAAAATGCACTGCAGTGTCATCAGTGTTGTTGAAGGTAGGCATGGATTCAACCCATTTGATGAAGTAATCAAATGCCATGACGATGTATTTATGTCCATTGCTAGATGGATGGTTGCAAGTCATGGTATCTATGCCCCATTTTCAAAATGGGTCGGCATTTATGACTGGGTGGTTCTCTTGCTTTGTTGGCATATTGTTGACATTTGTCACATCGCTTCATAGTGTGGATGCAATAGTGAAACAATGTGGGCCAAAAGTAGACTGCTCGAATGATTTTATGGGTAGTGGAAATCCCTGAGAGGTGGCCACCGCAGGCGCCGCTGTGGCAATCATTCAGGACTCTATCACCTCGTCGATGGTCAAACATCGATGGAGTATGGTGTCGACCCCTTGTTGATATAAGAAGCCACCAATGAGGAGGTAGCGAGGGGTCTGGTATCAAATACGTCGACGATCATCTCAAGAAAGGTTATTTCCAAAATTATGTGTTCGGAGGTAGACGAGGATATCGTCATACCAGGCATCATCCAAGGGGATGTAAAAGATATATCCATTGGGGAACTCTCTATTGATGGGAGAACTAGTAGTATCGAAGGGAAATGTCATGATGAGTTCAGCAAGGACGAGGGATTTCTTTCTCTTGGGTGTTGAAAATTCAAGGTCGTACTCCTGAAGAATAACGATACATTGGGAAAATTTTCCATTGATTTGTTAGCGACTGAGCAAGTATTGCATTGGTTTGGAATCTACTACGACTTTGGTAGTTTGAAGAAGAATGTAATGGCGCACTTTTGGAATGCGAGGAAAAATGCAAGGATGATTTTCTCTTCATGATTGTACTTCAAGGGTGGCCCTGAAAGATTTTTACTAATATAGTAAATGAGATGCTCACGGTCATCATCGCCTAATTGGACGAGAACTCCTGCTACTGAGACAGTTGACATCGATAAGTAGAGGATATAGTCGCGGTCATAGTTGGGTGGACTAATGAAAGGGGTTTTGGAGAGTGCCATTTTAAGATCATTGAAAGAGGATTGGGCATGTTCATTCCATTGGAATGGGATATCGTGACGTAAAAGGCGAAGGAAACCATGTGAACGGGTGGTGTAATTGGGGACAAAGTGGTGTTAAAAGTTAGCTTTGCCTTGTAATCTTTGCAGCTGGTGTAAATTCCATTGTGGGGGAATTTTTGTGATGGCTTGGACCTTGAGGGGGTCCATGGTGATGCCGCATTGGGAAACGATGAACCCAAGGAGGCGTCCAGCGGTGACGAAAAATATGCACTTGAGGGGGTTCAAGAGGATATTGTATTGACAACACCTTTAGAAGATGATCCATAAATCATCGAGACGTTGAGTGTGTTTCTTGGATCGAGCAGTGAGGTCGTCCAAGTATGCGAGGATGATATGATCCAGATCATGAAAAATGTATGTCATGTCCCGTTGGAAAGTTGCACCAACATTATTGAGGCCAAAAGGCATGACACGATATGCAAAAGTGCCCCAGGGGTAGTGAATGCGGTTTTATATTGGTCGGTTGGGTGAATCTAAATTTGGTTGTAGCCATAGAAACTGTCCATGAAGGACAAAGCCTCGTGACCGACACAATCATTGATAATTTGGTCGATAAAGGGCGTTGGAAAGCTGTCTTTGGGACAGGCGTGATTGAGATCGTGAAAGTTCGTACAGATGCAGATAGTGCCCTCTTTTTTGTTAACAGGGATGGGGTTGGAGACCCATGACGTATATGTGATGGGGCATATGAACCCAACAACGCGTAATTTTTCAATCTCGACTTTGGATGGATGTAGTGGACGTTTCTTTTGTCGTACAGGTGTGATATTAGGCCATGTGTATATACGATGCTTGACAATAGAGGGATCAAGGCTGGTAATTTCTGTGTATGATCAGGAAAAAATGTCCTGGTATTCCTGGAAGAGAGCTTTGTAAGCTATGAGTTCTTCAGGAGAGCATGCGGCACCTAAGGTGATTTCCTCTATGATTCCAGGTTTGATGGAAATATCGATTTTGACGGTGGGGGAAATGTTGGCCATGTTGCCTTCTACAAAAGCGTCGGGGGCAGGGATAGGTGTTGGCACAAGGGCAAACCCAGAGTTCAACACTACAACAATGCACCGACAAATCCCTAAATACCGGCCCTTTAAACAACACATGTGAAGAAGATGAAGTCTCACCCGAGGTAGAGGTAGGGGTGGTTGCAGAACTCAAGTGTCTGCAACCTTAGCTAGGACACAGATATGTGATTGTACTACTTAATAAAGCACTTAGCACCATCAGTTCCTTACTATTTAATCACTATTCACTTCATCGATACAACAGAGCTTTGCAGTATTCACACTAATCTACAATATTAAAGAACTTTAGCATATACAATTGGATCAGACATAGCATATCAAGCACTAAGCATGAATATCTAGATCAGATCTAACATTCTCACATATAATAAATACCAAGCATGAATAGATCTATCTAAACATATCATAACACTTAGTATGTAACATGTAAACACATCAAGACAAAGAACAAATCACATCACACAGTGTTTACGTGGTTCACCCCCACCCTAGGGCTACGTCCACCAACTCTTATTCTTTATTGTCTTTAGCCAATCGGTTACAAGCACAGATCCTCAAAACCCTTACTCCGCACAGGACAGAAGATCCGCACAGCTCGCTAGATCTGTCTTCCTTGCATTACAACATAAAGCCTTCTACAGTCTCTCCTAGGGACTTGCACTTAGCTCTGCAAGTCTTACACTGAATGCACAAAGCCTTGATTACACAGATTCAACCCTTGGCACTTATCTTACATCACATAGATGTCGATTTTTCTACTTCTCTATATGGGCTAGACATCTATATATACATACAAAATAGGCCTAAACATGGGTAAACCCATGGGCCAACATCCCATTCCCATTACATATTCCCAAAAACCCAAAAAGGGGCCCAAAAGGGGGTCGAGATACCATGATCTCTGCTTCGTCTTGCGCTCCTTCTTTGACAGGTTATCAAAGTTCCAAAATAGGTCATTATGACCAAGAAATTCCCAAAACTTGGTCAAGGGCCAACAGGTCCCCAACTCTCACCTATGACTCGTCCCAAGTCACTCTGGTCTAAGCAACTCTACCTCAAACACCTCGAGCTTGGCTCAAGTTGCTTCAACTTGTTGATTTGTTGTGCCTCTTGTTCGGTGAACTCCTAGATCACTACGTCATTCACTGGTCCTTCTAGGTGTTGTTCTGTTGTGAGGACAACCTGTTCTAGCTCTGCTCCTTGGCTCTCAATCTCTATAAACAACATACATTCCTTATCTTGCATAGGTTGAAGTTGTTGAGCAACTTCCATCACTTTTCTTTGAAGCATATGGATCTTCCGCTGAGATGTACGTTGTCCATGAGACCTCTTCATTATATCTACAACTGACAGGGCCTTCAGCTGCGCCTGTAGTGTATCTGCATTCTGCTTCGCTTCTTGGAGCTGCGACTCCATTGTTTGCAATTCTGGGTTTTCAGTGAGATTTTCATAGGTTTGGGTGTTGCAATTACTAAGTTACTTGCACTCCAAGGCAAGAGATTTTAGTCTGTCAACTACATTGTTGGTAGTTTCTTCTCTTTGGTTCCTTATCTCCTGTGGGGTTTTAAGTACTGAGCTGAGCTCTAAGTCGGTGATGCGTTGTTGTAGCTTTTGGATTACCTCTTTCAATTGTGCCACCTGCTATGGGACTTGTTCCTCGGTCTATACTTTGATGACTATCACAGAGCGAAGTGCTCTGTTGACCCTTTCCTTAACTTCAAGTTGCTTGACGAGCAACTTCTCCTTGCTTTGTTGTAGCTCTATTTTTTCTTCATCCCATTTTGCTTGTAGAGCAATCTTTTCTTATTCTACAGCACTTTGTTGCTCCTCAAGGTATTTTTGTACTTGCGCTAAAGCCTGGGTGGCTTGTGTTGTCTCTCCCTTAGCTCGTCGAAGACAGGCTTCAATGGTATCATCAATGCAGTGTAATTGAGTGGGCTCATCACCTAGTTCTGGTGTTACAACTATCAGGGCCCAGTGGATACTACACAGCTGGAGTGTAGTGCCTGAAGCACTCCTTGGATTTCATCCTTAATCCATCTGAACACCTCCTCCTGCTTATCTTCTTGCTTCTTTTCTATCTCCAGCAAAGCATCATTCAGTGTTGCGACGATGAATTTGAAGTCGTCTGAGGTGAGGGTGGTCTTGAATTTGGTTCTGGTTGCTTTCATTTTCTTCCTTGAAGAAAGTTTCGTAGGGGAATCCTTCCTTTTCTTCAAGGGATCCTCCTCGTCTCTTTGCGGTGTAACCTCACCTTTCTTTGGTTCAACTTCTGTGCCATCTATCTCTGTGCCATCTCCTCCTTGCTCTGCTGAGATGGAAGAGGTCTTCACGGATGCGCTATCTAAATCGTGGACCTCTTCAATCTTCTTTATATTGCTAGGTCCAGTTGTATCCAACATAGTTTCAGGGCTGTCAACATCGGACATCTCCGCAGGTTCCACTGGAACAAGTAGGTCTGCCGACCATTCCTTGGTAATCTCCTCCAAGTCATCCTCCATTAACTTGTAGTATGAATGAAGCTGTTGTTTATGCTCATCAACGCACGCATAGTAATGTAGATGAAATGGCGACCCACGCTGAATTTCATTAAGGGATTGAAACTTTGGAGAGTGTTCGGGGTGATGCGAGGTGTGGACTGTATGACTACCTTCAATTGGTTATAATACGTGTGGAAGACGAAATTCAACTGCCATTTCTTGTTCATGTCACTAGAGTACCATAGTGTATTGAACTTCATGGCCAGAGGTTCAAAGGGCTCGGTGTCCAGGAAGGTCTCACCTTTCGACATCTCCCATGCAATGAAAGAGATCAGTATGAGAAGCCAACTGAAGTGGCACTCATATCCTTGGTCTTGCACTTCCCTGCAATCTAGTTCCTTTTGGTTTACAAGGTACTTCGTCCAATTCATCTATAGCCCCTCCGCGCACTTCCCTGCGAGGTCGACTATGAATCCAGTTACTTAGGTCGATCGGTTCTTGTGAACTAACTTGCCTGCGATCAACTGACAGGAAAGGCCCACTACACCGCTCTATATAAAGGCTACCTTGTAGCCTCACGTGCCCTTCTCTACATCGCCATAAGTATCCTTTATCCTTTGGGAAAGAGCGTGATCCACAATATTTTCGGGGTAGAAATCCTATGGGTTAAGGCCTTGCATGCTAAGCCCTGTGATTCGATTGATCAAATTTGGATCCACTATGATGCGACGGTTAAGCCATAAGTATCCTCCATGATAGCAAGACAACAATAACTTGATGCACACATTCACTTCTTGATGCCTCCCGAAGTGAGGAATATTCATTACATTAAGCAGTGTGGACTGCAAGAGGTTCATGGTCCACTGCTGGGGAATGAACTTTGAATTCTTTCCCTTGGTTCTAGTCAGATGCTTATATGGGGCTAGCATATTGTACACTTTCCTGTCGCCGAGATTGAAGTCACTAAACTTCAATGCTACGATCTTATCATGATCTATGCGCACTGCACATATCCCCTTCAGAAGGTACACAGTGATCAATTCATATTCAAAATCTTAGGGTACACTGTCTCGGTTTATTGTGCTACTCAGGGGTGGTAGATAAGAAGTTAGAATGCTCGGAATCGGTTTAGCATTCACGATATCGTCTCTATGCTTCATTCATTTCTCGTCAGCTGGATAGGATGGTCTGGATCGAGCAGTGGATGGAGAGGCCTACATTCCTCTCGTCGAAGATGCTTGTACACTTGTAGACACTCCTCTCTCCGACATGCCTCTCTTTGTCATCAAGTCGATCAAAACTTCCTTAGCAGCTTTCTCTACAGTGCTCAATGCTTCCAACATACACACTTGAGGTAAACAATTCGCAGGATCAGGGAACAACTCAGACATGGTAATGAGATAGAGAATGAGAGCACAATGATCACTATATAAACTCGACTTAGTCTGTGGGCTCAGATTCTCAATTGGCAAAAGTGATCTTGGTGCATGGAACGACGAGCTAAATAGGTAATTCGACAATGGTTGGATTGCAATGGGTATGGGCCTCCATTAACTCTTGTTCGATCCGTTATGTTGCGGTCCAACAGTCTGATGATGAACCTTTATTTCTTTTCTGTCCGTTTGAAGCGTCGATCGAATGACTATAATATACCCAATGGCTATATTGCTTCATCATGGCGAAGTGCCATGTGTTGTTGTTCTGGTATCTCGACGAAGCTCCAATTCTGCAATTTTTCTTTCTGCGAGGTCTCCTCTAGAACCTCCTGTAACTTTTCAGTCTTAGCCCTCTTCTTTCTTAAATTTCTGGCCTTCTTTCCAGTGAGCTTCATCTCGGTAGTGCTTTTGTCATTCTGATTCTTATCTTCTTTGGTCTTAGTTACTTCGTACTGTTGAAATTCTTTCCTAGGGTTACTGGATAATAATTCTTCTTTGTCTAGGATATGCAATTTAATCTTCTATGGATCCTCTAGAGTTCTCTTAGCTTTGACATTCGGGTTGCTAGCATTAAATATCTATGATCTACTCTCTTGCTCGTTAATCAAGTGCATGGTAAACGGGGCATTGTCTTTGAAAAATTTAATAATCTCAAAGTCTTCTTCTGTCGAAGTTCCATTGATAGTCATAGGTATCTGGGCGAGCCTTCCACATAGGTTTACTAACTTTCCTTTGAATAAACCTATTCCTCCTAGTGAAGGGATCATATCAAACCTTTCTATAGATTCCCAGGTTCTCTCTAGCATAATATTCATATGTGTTTCCTCATCCAGAACATAGTCAATGTTGAAGTCTCTTATTATTGCTTCCATGCATTCCTTCTCTTTGAAGATCTCAGATAAGTTGACATGTCGGTGGTCATTCAGGGTTTCTTTCATCTGTAGCAATGCTTTCTCTGATTCTTTCTGAGGTTCATCCATAGCTTCTGGATCTTCCTTAGGGTTTTCTCGATTCAGATTCATTCTTTCAAGCTTAGCAATCATTCTAGGGAAATCTAATACTTCATGGTCTAGAGATTTACAACAAAGACAACTAGGTCTTCCACCAGGGAATTCCTTAGCAAGATGTCTTGGCCTTCTACCACTGTAACAGAGGGTTAATCCTCTCTTCCTTTTAAATGATCCCCACCCTCTTATGTACCACGCGCTAGGATCATATGAGATAACCTGCAACAATTTCTTTCTAGGATCTTGCATCCATTCATTAGTCCAAACATTCTTTCTATGCATAGGTATAATATATCTTTCACTATTCTTATCAGATCTACTCATATCAAACCTTCTTTCATCTATTAATGCCCTAGCTTTCAAACTAGGACAGACTTTATTAAACATACCTAGATCCATACTCTAGAAACAAAAAATTCCACTTATCTTAATTCTACAGAGCACAAAGCTTTCAGACATAACACTTTTAACTATTCTTACCTTTATCAGAGAACAGAGCTTGCAAATCTTACCTCTTTTGATAAAAAAATTCTTACTTTTACCTTTCTTAGAGTGCTAAGCATTCATATCTTGCTTCTTTCCTTCAGATCTGGTCTTCATTTCTTGAGATTGGGCTTCTTTCTTTCATATCTGATCTTCTTTATTTAGCATAGAGATTTATAAGTCAAGTAGAATGCTATGCACTAGGGCACAGATCTAAGCACAGAGCTTTCACAATTCCAGGATGAATCTTTGCATAGAGCTTCTTCTTTCTTAGTTCCCAGCAATCACAGTTTCAGGTCTCGGCAACGAAACCATTTGTTGGCACAGGGGTAGACCTAGGGTTCATCTCCAATAGCACACCAACAAGCCCTAACTACTAGCCCTTTTGGCAACACCTGTGAAGCAGATGTAGTCTCACTCGAAACAGTTATGAGGGGGTTGCAGGATAGAGATGTCTACAACCAAAGGGAATATCAAGTGGATCTAACACAAGAACAAAACAACATTCATATATCACTTATAAAATTAGATCTATTCTGCACATCTACTTATCAGATCTAAAATAGTAATGCAATCACAATATATCAATGACAGAGACAGAATATCAATCACACACAACACAAAATATGTGTGGTTCACCCTCTCTCTAGGGCTACGTCCATAGAACTATGCTATATTATATTTAAGTAAAGCATATAGTTCTTATCTAGGCTCTTAGCTACCATATATTTTTTCTTCTCCTTCGTTTCTCTCCCCTCCCTGCTCCACCCNNNCATCAACAATACAACTAGATCAAAAGAAATATCGTACCAACCCCTAAGTACCGACCCTACCCAGGTCCTTTAGACCTTTCTTTATGCATTACAATAGCTCACCGATAGGCTTAGATCGAAACCTTAGTGTCCAAAACCCTAGATACCCAAAACCCTAGATACCCAAAACCCTAGGTGTATAAAACCCTAGGTCAACTTGACCCATATTTTCAAGGCTTTGCCAACCTGTCTTTCCTTTCTTCTCGCGTGGTGCTCCAAAGCATCCAACAATGGATTTTTCCACTTGATGACCTGTCCAAAATCCTTCTTCCTTTCTTATCTTTCATCCTCAATCTCCTCATCCAACGAATTTCTTTCTCGGGATTCGCTCCATCTTTTCTACTCTTTTGTTCACTTCAACCCAATAACAGTCACTGTGTCTTCCGCGCAGTTTTCATTCTCCCTTTTCTTCCTTGATCTTCGCTTGCTTCCATAACCAAGGGGCAACACCTATCAGTCATCCATGTTGGAGTCCACTTTGTCATTTCTTGTGTAGTTGACCTAAAACTTTTATCATTTTACTACTACTACCTCATGAATTCACACATGTTCTACCTTTCTGAGTCACATATATTACTACCTCATTTTCAATTATCTTTTTTCCTTATGAATAAATCCATTCAGTTTCCCTTTCCATGACTAAATTGCCTTAATGACTTTCCATAAACCCTATTGATACTGAGATATTTTCTCTTTAGTCCTACCAATCATTTTGTACAACTCACGTTGAATGATGTGGGATTCTTTAAAGCCCACCTTTCAACAAGTCTTGCCCCATTGACCTCAACACCTTATCTGGGATAGAGACTAGAGTCTTTATGAGTACCTTGAGGCTTGCATGCCTTAATGGAAAGTTCTCTCACTAACAATCATGGGAATACATCAATGTCCCTTGATCGTTAGATATTGAAGGTGGCTCAACATCAACTCATTTATTCACACTTTGTAAGATGTACTTAGGTACCTTGGCACTCATTGACATCAATGGTGAGATTGCATCGCATTGGTTAACGACATCCATCAATGGTCGGTAATCCAATGACTTATTTTCATGCTCGACATAGACACATTTATTCACATGACTAGAATTGTATCATCAGGTTTTGTGGCAGGTGAATAATATATACTTTTCATGACTCCATCATCAGTTGCAACAACATTCCTTTAGTCATAAGAGAGTATCAAAGTTCCACTTTCATATTCATACAACCAAAAAGCAGGTCACATTCCTTCACCTCATAGTCCATGATCCAGTAGCAATAGTCAGATTATTCATGATTCAACAACATCTACCTTGTTATTGCATAGCTCATTGATTGCTCAGGTAGGTGAAGGTATGTTGTTTGCTAATCTTTAATCACGCAATTCCTTGAATGCTAAAAATGAATGAATTTTGAAAATCCCCTCACCATTTTACAATTACCTCTCTCATTTTCGCAAACATAAAACATCTTCAGTTGGGGGGGGGTAGTATATTCATTCCCATTTGATTCCATTTTTACACATACCATCATCTCATTCACTATTGACCAACATGTTTCTCCCAAACTACACTTGGTTTCACTTTGATTCCAGATATTGATCTCTTCTGGCATGATTCATAACATGAAGAAAAGGTTTTCTAATGTATATTGATGGCTCATTATTTCCAGTGCATGTATGCTTAAAATATTATTGCATCAAGAAAATAAGTAAAAAAAATCAATGTTGTTAACACAAGAACCAACATTTGTCATATTCATGGTTGTCACACAAGAACCAACCATAAGAAAAATTTACGAATACTCATGTATTGCATATCATGGAATGCTTTATTAACAACATCATCATGTAAAGTCAAATTTAAGAAGCCCAAAGTATACAAGAAAATCAATGCACAGTTGCATGAGGACATGCAACAAGTTCAGTTGGAGGGAGATGTTGGGTCTCAAAAATGTCACATTTTCATAAATTAATTATGGGTTTACCTTATTATTTTCCAATTCATTTTTTTTTAAGTATTTTTGAGAATTTATGATTAAATATTAGAAAATATACATGTTTTCATTAATATCCCAAGTTTGGATGAGCTTTGTAATGTGTAGGATTATTTAAAAGGATTATTCAAAAATCTTCTCGAATATTTCCTCCACCATTTCAAGGATTTGAAGATAATTATTCAAGCTATTTCCAAGGAGGATCATGAGAGGATTTGTGAGGATTTGAAGGGATAAATATTTTGTAATAATGGGAAATTGGTTGAGACAAAAGTGGATCTACAATTATGAGTTTCTTATCCTCTTTTCAAAGCAATTCATGTATAAATAGGAGTTCTCCCTCTTCATTTGAAAATGAGAATTTAGGATTAGAAAAGTCTTGAATGGAATCCTTGGATGGTAGGAAATGGTCCTTGTTTTCTGAGTCTTTTGTTAGTCATTGATTAGTAGGAGTTTCATGATTTCCATTATTGTGTCATGGAGTGGTTTTGATCATTGTGATGTAATAGATTGAGATTGTTTTATCGTTAATGTGATCTCACATATGTTTTCACATGTGTTTATTACTTGTCATTTGTTGCTCTTCACATGTTGCTTTTCTTTTATGCAATTTCAAATTTCCAAGTTGATTTAATTTATGCAATTTAATTCCAGTTATGTGTTTCAGCTTCAAGCATTAGATTAGGTTAAGTTAGCTAAGCATTATATTAGGTTAAGTTAGCTTCAATCCTACATATACTTTTCATGTTATTCGTAAGTTTATGAACTCCTCGGGTTGACAATTAAATGATTGGGCACTTAATATTAAACGACAATATTTTCACCCAACACTCAACTGCAAAGGTTTTATTACCGGCCTCAGATAAAAGCAATTGTAACTAAATATGTAAAGGGGTGTGTGATGTGTTCTACTTGTAATCCCACTAATAGAAAATTGGGGCTATACTCACCACTTCTTGTTCCATCCCATGCATGGGAGAGTATCTCCATGGATTTTGTAGGGGGTTTACCAATGTTGAAAACAGGTCATGACTATTTGTATGTAGTAGTGGATAGGTTTAGCAAGATGTGTATATTGATGCCATGTAAAAAGAAGATCACTACTGAGCATACTGCTATCTCTTCTTTCAGTATGTTTGGGTTCACTTTGGGTTACCCACATCCATTATCTCAGGTCGAGATACTCGATTCCTTGGATATTTTTGGACAGACTTGTGGAGACTGATGGACACCAAGTTGAATAGGAGCACTGTTTTCCATCCACAGACCGACGGATAGACAGAGGTTTTTAACTAAACAATTATACTTTTGCTTCAAGGCTACTGCAACAAGCATCCCAAGTTGTGGGATGAACATATGCCCTATGTACAACATGCTTGCAATCGATCCTTACATTCCTCCACTCATTGTTCACCATTTGAGACATGTTTTGGATATTTACCTAAGGTCCCTTTGGAATTGATGTATGGGAGAGATGTCGATTCAAATTAAGAAATAAATTA
>JASDQU010204449.1:428-18834 GCA_032191745.1 Picea mariana
CTCATACTGGCAATCTCAGAAGCACATTCTCATGGTGATATTGTAATCAGATTGATCATCCATTTATTTGTTGATAAGGAAGATTTTTTGTTGGGGTTTTCTCCCTCTTTGTGTTTCCCCAGGATAAATTCTTGTGTTATTGTGTGACTCCAATTTTGTGCACTATCTACTACTGCTTTATAGCTTTCAATTTCCTTTCTGCATTATTTATTATTTCAGTTTTCAGATCTGCACATTATATTGAAGAAATTTAAAAGTACATTGCTTTCTAAATCTAAGCTCGAAATTTCACAAGGTATCAGAGCATAGGGTGTGATTAGCGCTCAGATCTTCAGTTCTTGAGCCCATACAGGTCCATGGATCGAGCCTGATTCAGCTCAGTGCAAGGATTCATTGCAAGGATGTCTTCATCTATTTCATTCATGCCTGAAGACAGGCTCGAGGGAGCCTCAAACATCAATGTTTGGAAGCTCAAGGTCATGAACATTCTCCAAGAGCTTGAGTTGGATCGTTTCGTAACTACTATTGTGAAGGAACCAACTTCCAATGTTGGTAGAGATGCATTCAGAAGAAATCAAGCTAAAGCAAAACGAGTGATCTTTGATTCTGTAAAAGACAACATCATGCTTGTACTAACTTCACTAATGACAGCAAAGGATTGTTATGACACTCTAGTAAATCTTTATGAAAAGACAACACCCAGCTAGAAGAGAATTCAGAAGAACAAGCTCAAGTATTTGAAAATGGAGAAGGGCGAGTTTGTCTCTTCATTCTGCTCAAAGATAGCGCAGATTCGTGATCAATTGTTGGTCACAAGAGTTACTATGGAAGATGATGATCTCGTCCAAGCCATCTTCGATGGCCTTCCACCTTCTTGGGATACATTTCTTGCAAGTGTTAATGGCAAGGAGTCTCAGCCAAACTTTGAGTGCTTATGGCATGATTGCCTTCAGGAGGAAGGTTGCATGACCACTAGGAGTGGTCCATCAATTGAAGAGAATGTTGCCCTGACTGCAAAGACCAGGAGAGGAAAGAAATCTTCCTCTTAGAAGAACTTTCATAAGAACTTTCAAAAGGACAAGTTCAAAGGAACCTTTAAAGGAAAGGGTTTTGATATATCCAAAGTAAAGTGTTTTAACTGCAATAAGATGGGACACTTTGCTAAAGATTGCAGATCTAAGAAGAAAGACTACCATAAAGGGAAGCACCATGCTTCTACTGCAGAAGAAGAAGGATCTGGAAAAAAGACAAGTGGATCTCCTAAGAAACAGGAGAACATAAAGGAATACTACTTGGTGTTTTCTCTCTATGGTCGCTTGACTATTGACCGAAACTCTTGGCTGGTTGATAGTGGGGCTTCAAATCATATGACAGGATACAAGAACATCCTCTCATATTTCAAGAAAAAGACTTGTTCAGTTCAAGTACAACTTGGAGATAACTCATGCCATGAGATTAAAGGAATTGGTTCCACCTCTCTTCACCTAGAGTCTGGATCCATCATTTACGTTGATGAGATCTTGTATGTTCCTGGATTAAAGAAGAACATGTTGTTAGTAGCAACACTTGAAGATAAAGGTTATAAGGTGGCATTTATGGATGGAAAAGTTGTCCTCCGGCCAAAGGATGAATAGTTAAGTTCAGCAGAAGTCATTGGAATACGAGAAGGAGGTCTCTGCAAAGTCACGAATCATTCTGCTCGTGCGCTTGCTCATATCATAGCCAGCTCCAGCGAGTTGTGGCATAGAAGATTCGATCACTTGCACTTCAAGGCACTTCTAGGACTTCAATCAATGGTAAGTGGTATGCCTCTTATTCCCTTTGATAACAATGAAGTATGCAAAGGTTGTTTACTTGGGAAAATTCAAAGAATTCCTTTCCTCATAGTATCAGTAGATCTGAAGAAATTTTAGAACTTATTCTGATATATGTGGGCCAATGTCATCTCCTTCCTTGAATGGCTATCTGTATTATGTTATATTTATTGATAAGCTTTCTAGAAAATGTTGGATTTACTTTCTGAAATTGAAAAGTGAGGCATTTTCTAAATTTAAAGAATTCAAAGCATTGGTAGAAAATCAGACAAGGAAGCACATTCAGATCCTAAGATCAGATAATGGAGGGGAATATGAATCCCATGGGTTTGAAGGATTTTGCAAAGAAGCTGGAATTAAAAGACAGTTGGCAGTCCCCTGCAATCCTCGGCAAAAGGGTGTTGCTAAGAGGAAAAGTAGGACCATATGTGAAGTTGTAAAAGCCATGATGTTTGATCAAGATCTGCCCAACTCTCTTTGGGTAGAAGCAACAAGTATAGCCATCTATATTCAGAATAGATGTTTGCATGCAATCCTAAAGGATAAAACCCCTGAAGAAGCTTTCACTGGTAAGAAACCAGAAGTAGAACACTTGAGCATCTTTAGTTGTCCAGTATACACTCATGTGCCTAAGGAGAAGAGAACCAAGATGGAACCCTCAGGAAAGAAATGGATATTCGTAGGATATAGTGAGTCTTCTAAGGCTTACAGGATATATATCCCGGGACAGAGGCAGATCGAAGTCAGCCGAGATGTAACCTTCCATGAGGAAGTTGTCTTCAAGTGTTCTAGAGAGCTCCAGATCGATGATGAAACAGAAGAGCCAAACTCTCCCACTGTTGAAACTTCCAGTTCTGACTTTTAGAGGGAGGAAAGTCATGATGATCCAATGGATCAAGATATTCCTTTAGAACATGTTGAGGTGTTGGAGAGGTCTCTTGAAGAACCTCCTATCAAAAGAAGACCTGCTTGGTTCAAAGAAACTCTGCATGAAGCAGAGAGACACACATCCCCCTCGAGAACCTTCAGAGAAAGCAAAAGGCCTCAAAGGTATATAGGTTATGTTGCTTTGGTAAGTAACATTAGTAATGCAGAACCTTTTGTATTTGAAGAAGCTAACAAGTTGCAGGTTTGGAAAGATGCCATGTTGGATGAATACATGTCCATCATGAAAACAGTGTATGGGACATAGTTCCCAGGCCTAAAGATAAACCAATTGTTCCATCCAAATGGTTGTACAAGATGAAACACGCAGCTGATAGGAGTGTTGAAAAGTATAAAGCAAGATTTGTGGCTAGAGGCTTCTCCCAGAAAGAAGGTATAGACTATGACAATATTTTTGCACCAGTAGCCAGGTATACTACCATCCGTACAATTATTTCTCTTGCTTCTGTACTTGGTTGGAAATTGCATCAAATGGATGTAAAAACTATTTTCCTAAATGGTGAAGTGGAACAGGAAGTCTATGTAGAACAACCTAATGGCTTTGTAGTGCATAATAAGGATTCTCATGTGTGTAAATTAAAGAAGGTCTTATGCGGTCTTAAACAAGCACCCAGAGTATGGTATGATAGGATTGATGGCTTTCTGCAAAGCTTGGGGTTCAATAAAAGTAGTGTTGATTCTAGCCTCTACTTTAAAGTTGTTGAAAATCATCCCCTTATTTTGGTTTTGTATGTGGATGATCTTTTCCTCACATGAGAACAAAATCAGATAGTGTTGATGTTTTGGTAGCTGCAGGAGGTATTAGCCTCCACGTGTAACCTATGACTTAGAATAGAATATTATGGAATCAAGTGAACCATTAAACAGATGTGTGAAAACCCTAGAAGACAAGTCAGCCTAGCAGAATAAATAATATTAGAATATTATCTTCTAGAAAGATAAGTCAACTCCACAGGAAAAAGATAAACAAAAAATATAATTACCAGAAAGTCAAGTCAGCCCAGCCAGAAAAGTCACTGGACAGATTAATATAAATAGAGGACGTTTTAGCTCATTTGTACACCCAGTCAAAGCGCAAGTCTTGTGGAGAGTTGTAGCTGCAAGGAGGAATAAGGGCGTATGGTCATCTCTTGGTCTTGGTCTCTCTCTAGCGCTATCAAGTGATATTCTTGGTGATTCTCTTGGTGATATTCTTTCTAAGTATGGCACAAGTCTGAGAGAGTAGTGCAGCTACAACTACTACAATTGTGTATAGTACTTGTTCTGTGGATATGGAGACTCTCTCTCTCTTGTGCACTACACTTGGAGAAGGAGCACTCTACTTGTCTTGAGTTGTTGTTGTAGTTAGCAGCTAGGGTTTATCTGTTAGTTCTAGTGTAGACTTGCCAGAATTATTCTAAGTAAAGGTTAGTGTGCTTGTGGGTCGCAGATGTGAATGCCTATGGTTGGGTGACAATGATGTGACATTGTCTATGGTTAAAAGAGCATACCAAAATTTCAACAGATAGCCTGGTGCAAGAGGGAGCTCATTTCTGAGTTTGAAATGAAAGATCTGGGGCTGATGCATTACTTCCTAGGTTTAGAAGTCTGGTAGAGACCAGATGAGATTTGCTTATCTCAAGGAAAATATGTAGTAGACATTTTGGCATGTTGAATTGCAGGAGTTTGACAACTCCWATGGTTTTTAATCTAAAGAAGTTGCATCACTCAGATACAGGATCAGATTTGGTGGACCCCACCATGTACAGGAAACTTATTGGGTCTTTAATGTACCTGACTCATACTAGACCCGACATGCAATTCGTAGTCAATGCATTGAGCCAATTTATGGTTGAGCCAAGAGAAAGGCATTGGGTGGCAGGTAAGCACATCTTGAGATATCTCTAAGGTACCAGCGCTTATGGTCTAAAATATACATCCAGTGGTAGTGTGATGTTGCATGGTTATGCAGATTCAGACTGGGCTGGAAGCCCAATAGACGGAAAAAGTACCTTTGAATACTGCTTCAGTTTAGGATCAACCATGATCTCCTGGTCCAGCTGGAAACAGGGATCTATTACTCAGAGCATAGCCGAGGTTGTATATATTGTGGCTCGCAATGCCAGCAGAGAAGCAGTGTGGCTCAGAAAACTTGTTTCTGGGTTATTTGGTGAAAATCTTGAGACTACGATTATCCATCATGATAATCAAAGTTGTATAAAGCTCACAAAAAATCCAATGTTTCATGACAAATCAAAGCATATAGATCTGAAGTATCATTATATCAGAGATATGGTACAAAGAAAGGGGATCAAGCTAAAGTACATTGCAATAGATGAGCAGGCAGCAGATATCCTGACCAAGCCACTATCATTGACAAAGTTTGCGCACTTTAGAGGCTAGCTTAGAGTTGCAGAGAATGCCTCCCTCGCTGAGAGGGAGGGTTGAAAATAGCAGCATTAGAAGGCATTCTTCAACGAGAGGTCTTAAGTGACCACCCTGAGGCTAGCCAGGTAGACCTGGAGATTAAACAGGCTTGTGAGTCATGGCAAGAGTCAAGGCCAACATACAAGCCTTGTGAACCAGGACAAAAGAGATGTTGCCAAAGTTAACCTTGTGAAGTCATGGCAAGAGTCAAGGCAAACATACAAGCCTTGTGAGCGATGCTGCCAAAGTTAGTCTTGTGAAGTCATGGCAAGATTCAAGGCAAACATACCAGCCCTGTGAGCCATGACAAAAGTCAGGACAGAAACCTTGTGAGCCATGTGACAATCAAGGTCAGCCTTGTGAGCTTAGTGCAAAAGCTAAGGAAAATCTAGCAATAGACAGGATGAATGTATAAATCATGTGAGCTAGATTGATGTGACAAACAATCGTCCTTATCACTTCTGCAAATGATGTAATTATAATGATTTAGTGCTTTGGCACGTATGACCTTATCCACCATGAAAAAATAACGAGTTGCCAAAGAATGTCAAGTTGCCAAAGTGTGAAAGACGAGTTGTGAACTCAAGTGTAAAAGTCGAGGTGGCATGTCAAGTCCAAGTGTCTAACTCAAGAATCCGAATTATGAACACAAGTGTAGCTGAGTTATGAACTCAAGCGTACAAGTCGAGGTTGCATGTCAAGTCCAAGTGTCTAACTCAAGAATCTGAGTTATGAACTCAAGTGTAGCCGAGTTATGAACTCAAGTGTACAAGTCGAGGTTGCATGTCAAGTCCAAGTGTCTAACTCAAGATTCAAATCGAGTTACAAGTCTAGTTTCAAGTTTGAGTTGACACGTACGAGGTTGCATGTCAAGTTGGCATCTCGAGTTATAAGTCAAGTTACAAATCGAGTTGAGTTGAAGAGTCAAGTCTAAAGGCGAGTTGTCATGACATGCATCCAGTTCTAAGCTGAGTTTACTCATCTCTCTTCTGCGCCTAGGATATACAGAGAACTACTCTCTTCATTATTTACTTTCTATGCAGCGCATTAGAGAGGAGAACAAGGATACTTTTGTAGGCAGCAAACAGGATACTTTTGCAGGCAGCAAATAGATACTTTTGCAAGCAGCAGATAGATATTTTTTGCAGACAGCAGATAGATACTTTTGCAGGTAGCACAAAGAGGCACTCTCACACTGGCAATCTCAGAAGCACATTCTCATGGTGATATTGTAATCAGAATGATCATTCATTTATTTGCTGATAAGGAAGATTGTTTGCTGGGGTTTTCTCCCTCTTAGGGTTTCCCCAGGATAAATTCTTGTGTTATTGTGTGACTCCAATTTTGTGCACTGTCTACTACTGCTTTACAGCTTTCAGTTTCTGTATTATTTATTATTTAAGTTTTCAGATCTGCAGATTATATTGAAGAAATTTAAAAGTACACTGCTTTCTGAATCTAAGCTTGAAATTTCACAACAATATGGTGCCTTTGTACCAGTGTTACCAGAAGCATTCTGCCCTCCCCTCCCTGCTCCCAGGCTCGGAACCACACTCTGAGCGAGAGTGTCCGGCGAGTGCACTCCAGGCAGTTTTGGGATGCTCCCTGCCCTTTCGGGAGCATCATACTCACTGTGACGCTCCCGGAGATTGGGAGCACACTCCCAAGCCACTCCCTGAACGCTCCTTGGGCGCTCCTTGGACACTTCCTAATGGTAGTGTTAAATTCTTAAAGTAAAAGTTGACATTTCTTTTATATTTCATTTTTATCCTTCGTTTCCTTTATCTTTCATTTTTTTATTTTTTAACATGATCATTAATTGTTTCGGGATGTTTGAGAGTGGTTCCAACCTCATCAAACTTCATATGGAGAAAGTAGAATTTCATATCGCATTCAAAATTCAGCAGACTTAACAGTTTTCAGGATTTCACGATTGATGGGATTGCAGCATTTTCATTGGATTCTATCACGTATGAGGGTATGTAATTGGCCTTTAATCAAGAGCACCCATCCTAAACACAAATCAACGCAATTTGACATGAGCACTTGTTGTAAATTGCAGCAGTTACAATTCACAACAAAACCTTCATCCTGGAAAAATTTTGATCCCTCAACCAACTCGAAACAAATATTCAGAAAAGAGAATACAAATATAATGTTTCTTCTTTGAAAGTATTCTTTAAATTGATATGTATCTTAATTAATGGTACATGGTTCCTGAGATATCACAGAGAATATAATATACAACACATAGGCATCCAACGAATTTTAAGTTTAAAGAAACAATCTTGTCGTGCAGAAAGTATTGGCCAAGTTATCTATGATTCCATTCCATACAAAATGAATACCATTAGCATGCCACAACGTGTATCTTTACATAAGGGAATGTTTTAGATAACTCAATCAATTATTTAAAGTAAATTCTCTTTCCATCAGATATTGTCTAATATAATCTAACACCACTTTAGCTTACTGTTCAAACTCTAACAGAAAAATAGACCAGATACTATTTCTTAATAGAAGCAAAACAGATCATGTCTTCCTGGTATATGTCTTTTAAATAACTTGATAAGAGATTTGAAACGTCAGAATTACCTGTTTAATTGAATGAAGATTACTACACTGCCGAGAAGAGTACTAGCTACAACTGCATTATCTGCACCATCTAACAGGATCTCATTTCTACTGCAAGCCTTCATCCCATCATCCATTGGAAGTTTGTATGAAAATGAACCCTTCATAACACAAGCATATAATTCTTCATATGTCAAGATAATTGCAAAAAATAATGCAATTTTATGTTTGTGTGTGTACCCACCTAAACAATAAAATTAAAAAAAACACTTCTAGAGATCCAAAAGAATGTGTCAGCTGACCCATAAAGAGTTCATCTAATCATTGTCCTAGCTATGTATGTTCACATTTATGATATCCCCAAGAACAATTATTGATAGTCTGGACTGTTAGAACAATGTTTTCACCCCCAAATTCTTATCACTATGCTGGAGTATATTCGTAACGAAGAACAAGCTTAGTAGATCTGACAACAAACAAGACTCTGAAGTCTGAACCTGTTACCGGGATACGGATTTGCCAGAATTTTTTTAAAGCCAGTATCCCAATATGGCAGGGAAACAGCAAGTACCAAACAAAATATAAAAATGTTTTTATAATTTAAAATATATATACACAAACATGTGCACACACACACAATTAAGAATTAAAACCATTCAGAAATCTAAACATTAGAACTATAAATTACACCAAAAAAGTGAGTTCTCGTGCATATTAATATTAGCCATCCATGTACCATAACTGATAATTTGATAAATTATAGCCATCCATGTACCATAACTGATAATTTGATAAATTATAACTATCATTGAAAATTGATAATTTTGAAGCGCATTTGAGCATGAGCATGAAGCAGGCCATAACAGCATTTTTGTAAACCGCATCCACATGTCCATATCGGCAGTGAATAAAGTGGTTTTCTTGAAGGCTATGGCAGGACTAAATAACAGTGGATGAAGCAACAGTGTAGCACATAAGGATAGATCAGACCTTGACAGCAGACCTTGACCATAGTGATAGATCGGAACTTGAGAGTAGACCTCAATAGATAGGACCTTGAGAGCAGACCTTGACCAAGAATGGGGTTTAGGGTTTTAGCCTTCATGTGTTAGGGTTTTGGAAGTTTTTTCATTAAAAAAATCAAATTTTGGGGGGTATCTGTGGGTCAAAAAAGCACTGGAAGTTTCAGAATCCATTTCAAAATTTCAGGATCCATTTCATTTTCCACAATATCCATTTCATGGGCTCGGGTTCTGTTTCCATCTCCAAGGGATCCACTTCCATGACTGATCCTGGACAAATCCTAGTGGATCTGGATCAGATATGTGGATCCTACAGACAGGGATGGCAGATCCAGCAACACAGCAAGTCCAAACAAGGATTTGTTTAAAGCTCAGACCACAACCAATTTCCATACATGATAGAAGAAATTCTAGACACTAAATTGAAGAAGATTGAAAATTACATTATCTACTACTGTGTAGACCTTGAAAACGAATGCAACAGACCATCCGGAAAAGAGCAAGTGTTTAATGGAACCTGTGAAAACCATGACCAAATTGTACACCAGTGAAGGAAACTTTCAACATCCATAACCAACCAACCAAATCAAATAAAACTAATCAGTACAAAATGATACATCAGAAAGGTAAGTTACCACGATAGAGATATGGATATGGACACAGATATGGATTATATATACACACATTGTTCATGATTTTGTACAGATAACCAAAAAGTTTCAATTTCCATTAACATTAAGGCTTCATAGGTTAACATTACATACAAAATGAGTTGTGAGAATTATATGGTATTTTGCCATAACTAGTTCATCATAAACCATAATTTTGCCATAATATAACTATAAACCCAACCATCAATAACTTCACAAAGAGAAGTAAATTGCCAAATACATGTCATCACAAGACCACAAAGATTATCACAGAAAATCCTAAATGAAAAAACCACACTTCAATAAGAAACTCAATGTACATTCAAGCTTGCATGTGTGTATACAAATAAGGCTAAATCCTCGAGTATATACAAGATTAGAGTCCTAGTTAGTTACTCCTAAACCCTGAACTGTGGAACCACAAGCCCACCTAATTAACCACCAATGTGATACAAAATCCCAATAACTGAAGTTTACATACTTAAACATCCAACCCCTAAACATGACTTTGAGGGAACACATAAAATTACATCTAAGCATCCCCCCTTAATTTTTACTCTGGTAGGGATACAAAAGTGACCACTGTTAACAACCAAACACTAACCATCACAAGGTACAACCATGCTCTCTATGAAGAGCCCATTCACAGAACTGAGGTACAACCATGCTCTTTATGGATAGGCCATCTACAAAATTGTAACCTCCAAAACATCTTCAAACAATCCTCTTCAGAAAAGAGTGGAGCAATATGAGTGGTTAGAACAGGAACTCAAAATTCGTCCACGTTGTTAAAGGAATAGTGACCATGTTATCAAAGAATAGTCTCCAACACATAGAAGATGGCATTCTCATAAAACGTGCCAAATGCCAAAGAAAGAACAACCAAAAGCCTACAATCAAAAAATGTGTCTTCTCATCAAACACCTCATGCGCGAGATGGTTCTCCCATGAAACATGCCAACAAAACTACCATCAAAGAAAAGATTGATGTTGTAGTCAATCAATCAAAAGGAACGACGAGGGTTGTACGTTTTTCCAATTGATGAAACACATCAATATGAAGTCCTCAAACAACTAGTCAGATGTTGCCATGACCAATCATCAATCCAACCACAAGAAACCCTTGTAATCGGCACTGATTGAAGCTTTTCCTTTTATGCCTCTTATCTAAAGATTTGTAGGAGGACTTACTACCATAGCAAGAGGAATTTCGATGCCTAGGTGAATTCCTCTTATCAGAATGATAAGGGTGTTGATACGGCCTAGATGTCGATGGTGAAGAATTATGTTCCTATTCAACAAAGGGTGCAAGATGTGGTTACTTCTGAATAGAAGATGCTAGATTTTGTTTTTGCGAATCAATAGAAGAGTCCTATTGAAGTGACAGACTCAAGATCTAAAATATCATCAATGGACAAATCAACGCATTGTGTAGGAATTGATCCCTGCAACTCAATGGTAGAAGAATGAGTCACATCTAGCAACGAAGTCTCAATATATCCAAGGTATGTTTGCGTTAGTCCCATCTCAAGTTTGTTACAAGTAATAATACCCTATCCATATTTACCAAGTCCACTCCTCACCTTATAACCAATAGCAATATTCCATGTCAATATTTACCAAGTCCACCACCTATATATCCAATCTAACAAAGCATTTTGGAACCTAACCCTTCAGTATATTTCTTGAACTCATGACAAATTGTTCATCTTTAGCCAATAGTGCATGAGAGGAAGTGGATTTAAGTGAAGATTAATTATCACTTCACAACATGTCAAGTATTTCTTCCTTCAATACTAATTCATTCATTAATCCTTGGCAGACAACATCTAAGGTTTCTTCCATCTCTTCAATATGAAGAAATTCAAGGTCCTATGAGGCTGCCAACTAAGGTTTGTCTTTGACCTTGAAATTGGCTCTAAGTTTCAATCTTCAAAACTGTCCTTTGTCGTTTTAGGACAACAAATAGTTTAGTAACTTTATGTCCATAGTTTTTGTAGGTTAAGTGTTCTTTAAGGTGCCCTTGCAAGTGTTTTCGTAACCCAAAGTTAGCACATGCAATAAATCTCAAAACAACTAACACTTCCTCTAGATCTTAACAACACAAGTAAGTTGATCTACACTCTAAGCATGCATGAAATGAACACAGGTATTTTTGGTCAACATGACCCTGGATAAAACCCCCCAGGGAAAACCAATTTGGAATGGAAGTATATATAAGTGGTGTCTAAAGCATGAGATACAACAAGAAATACAATATGATGGAACCTGTATACAAAGCAAGCTCCTCTCGAGACTTGCCAAAGGAACCATGAAGAAATGCACCCAAGACTAGTGCGCCTCTTCCTCTTGTTGCCAAATCCACTGAAGTGAAGCGCCCTTGACCCTGGATGCTCTGAAGAAGAAAGCCTTGCACACAAATGTGCTCTTGTGTGCTACCTCTCCACTGAAACAGACAGATCTGACTTCCTCCAACTGTAGCTCCTCCCTGCTAGGTGTGCACCTTCCTCCTCTGGTGCGCCCTCCTCCAAGCAAGTGTGATCACCACTAAATAATAGGGTCTCTAGCTATCATAGCTCCTCCATGAATAGAAGCGCCCAAGATTCCCTCTTCCAATGCCTCCAACCTCATGCTCATGCTCCTCCTCAAGCTCTCCAAGTGAACATAAGAGTGAATGAGCCTCCTTGGGCCTCTTGCGCCCTTCTTGAGCAAATCATAAGGAAACCTAAATGTGAATGGCTAGGATCATCCCAAGCCATTCCTAATCAATGGTTGAGATCATCCCATAATAATCTCAACTCAAAAGCCACTTTGGGTTAAGTTCCCTTAGTTTACTTTATGTCCCTCAATTCACCCACAAAGTGAATTAATAGTCACTTTAGGCTAAAATGACCAAATTTCATTTTTGACTTAAATCTCCTAAGTCAAAGTGAAATTAGACATAAAGTACAAACTTCAAAGTACAAGAGTACCAACATCTCCCTCTTGTGGTTAGAGGCTCCAAACCACAAGGGAACCACTTCTCGAGGTACACCAAAACTCAACACTCCCTCTTACCGAGGAAAGTGTTTCTCACCAATCAATCCCGTCCCAGTTGTGGACTTCCTTGCCTACTGGCAAGGCCTAGGTGAGTATGTATGTACCCTATGTCTCTGATCTGCTCGACTTGTCCTGACACTGATCTGCTCAACCTACCCTGACACTGATCTGCCAACCTGCCCTGATCTCTAGATGGAAGTCCATCTCCACCTACCTGAGATCACCTAGATCTTGGCATCTCACCAAAGATCTCTCCCTCAACGTCTCACCAAAGGTCTCTAGGTCTTAGCATCTCACCAAGATCCTCTCCTTGGTCTCTCACCAAGGTCCTATACTCATGGCATGCAATATGAGTCACATCTCTTGGTATTTCACCAAGAGTCTCTAGGTCTTGGCATCCCACCAAGATCCTCAACCTTGATCTCTCACCAAGGATTTCTACCTCCTGGCATATCGCCAATGATCACTACTCTTGGCATCTCACCACGAGTCTCTCTCTTGGCATATCACCAAGAGTCTCTCCCTCTTGGCATCTCACCAAAATCCTCAACTTGGCCTCTCACCAAGTGACTTCCACCTGAAGTGGATCTTGAAGCTAATATGTCTATCTCCATGACCAAGTGAGGCTCAAGCCTTTGTGGTGCCCTACTGCTCCTCATCAATCTCTGATGCTCTAAATCCCCTGCACCAACCCTCTGTCTCAGCAACTCTGAAACTGAAGTTGTCACGGGTGGACCAGTCACCCCTGAAGATGGTGTCCTGGAAAACCAAGTTTGAGCTCCCTCTAAATCAACACTCTGAATCAACAGGTCCTCCTCAACTTTGCCTCCTCACCTGCCACTAGATGGTGTATCAGTAGACATAAAACTGACAAATGCACACTCCCTCGTAAATTGTGCATTGAACAACTCCTCCTCAGTGGTCGTTGCCATACCACCCTGCTGCCTCTTCTTCTTCATATTGGAACACTGTCCAGCATAGTGCCCTGTCTCACCACAAGTAAAGCACCTCACTTTGCTTATGTCCTTCTTCCCACTGCCACTCTCTAGTGGTTGGGTCCCTCCCTTGGGACCCTGTCTATGCAACCACAACCATTCGACTGGATCCTCCAATTCTGAATCATTCAGTGTAGATGAAAAGACAACGTGAGAGACTGCTTAAGACTGGTGCAGAGATTGCAGTGACCAACCATACATCATCCTACAATATGCGACCCTCGGTTGGATCCTCCAATGCCGAGTGTTTTAAACAGCTAACAAACAAAATAAAAAGGAAAGAGAAGCTGACTTCCATTAATTTGACAGTCTCAAATCAAAATACATAACCAGAGCTTCCTCAAAAACTTTACAGTCGGGAGCTAAGCTCAACCATCGATCCCTTTAAAAAATACAAAAACTGAGTACATATACTCCTAAACATTTGCCCAGCAGAGGCGTCCTAGACTTTCAGGGCGTGGCATCTCTTCGGTCAAATCTGGTCTGAACTCCTTCGTCAGATGCCACCTTAACTTTGCATGGCTCTTGCAAGGGGGTAGCTGGGCCATTAAATGTTGAGTTAGCGTGTGCAGACTTCTCTGGTTAGTCGAGGACTCGGCATGGCTTCTTTGGAAAAAACCAGCACACAGGACCATCTCGGGCAGACTGCCTGTCGGATCCTCCATACCTTACAATTAATGAGTGAGGAGAGGTTTCAACCACCTCCTCCCACCTTCATTTACTCCTAGCAGGAACCAAGGTTGAGACTGAGTCGAACTGGCACCTGGAGATCGCGGTGATCCCTTCTGCAGCTAAACCTGG
This sequence comes from Picea mariana, assembly GCA_032191745.1. Taxonomy (NCBI): domain Eukaryota; kingdom Viridiplantae; phylum Streptophyta; class Pinopsida; order Pinales; family Pinaceae; genus Picea; species Picea mariana. The sequence goes on from JASDQU010204449.1 coordinate 14,675, forward strand.
CTCTTTTGGCCCTTTTGCACAACTCTTTCTATTTCCCCGAGTGACCACAGGCCGTGACCCTGCGCTTATCCTCAAAGGCGCTTTCGACGTTTCGGGGTTCGGGGTTTTGAAATGCAATGGAAGAGCAAAACCCCTTACCCTTGGAAGTCCCGGCAGCCGAAATGTCGACATGGCCTGATCATGCGCCACGCATCCCTTTGGATGGACGGCTGCGATGATGTCGGCGTTTTGGGACCTGTCTCATCATATGGTATGCGCTAGCGCCTTTTCCCYAGGCMTGTTCCTCTGTGATCGGGCACCAAGACCGTGGGCCCAACTCCTGAGCGCTTTCGRCGCTTCGCGTCTCGTGGCTGGGAGGAGGTTGGTCCTCGTTCTTCAAAGTCGCAATGCGCGAAGAGGCGATAGAGCCTAATCGCGCACCACGTGCCGCTCTTTGATACTGTGGGCCCAAATCCCAGACGCCTTCRACACTTCGCATCTCGCAGCTGGGAGGGGGTTGCTCCTTGTGCTTCAAAGTTACAATAGGCGAGGTGGCGACATGGCTTGATCGTGCACCAYGCGTCCCTTTGGATGGACAGCTGAGATCTTTTTGGTGATATAAGTGTTATCCATTGCGCTAATCCTGGCGCAACTCTACTAACCGCGATTACCCRCCGACCATCGATCTGCTCTATAGATGGATCTTGGCCGCTGACAACATATCTTCGCCCGCTCACTTGATTGGTAGCCTGAAACGAGATTTTTTTGTGCTACACTTGGGCGCTTCTCGTGCAGCCTGCAGACCTGGATATTCTTATGCCCAAGACAAGAATTGTTGCTAACAGAAGTGACACATGGCTTATTGATAGTGGTACTTCTAAGCACATGACAGTTTACAAGGAATCTTTCTTAGAATTAGTTCAGAAAGATTCACCTCACAAGGTAAATCTCGGTGATGACTATCAGTATCCCATTAAAGGAGTATGAGAAGCTTCTTACAGATTGGATTCGGGAAAACCTATGAAGATGAAGGATGTTTTGTATGTTTTGTATGTATGAAGAAGAAGAATCTCCTTTCTATCTCAGCATTGGGTGAGAAAGGATTCAGAGTTGCTTTCATTGATGGTGAAGTTCTCATGTGGCCAAGAGGAAAACCTATTGATGATGCTGTAGTGATTGGTGTTTAAGAAGGAGGTTTATACAAGTTAAAGGGACATTCAGATTCAACATTAGAACACAGCACAGTCACTCCAAGTGAGCTATGGCATAGAAGATTTGCTCACATACATTACAAAGCACTACCGATCGTGAGCAAGATGGTGACAAGTGTGCCAGAAATCCAAGTGAATCATGAAGGCATATGCAAGGGATGTGCACAAGGCAAGCACGTGAAGAAACCATTTCCAATTAGTGATAGCAAAGCCAAAGGAGCATTGGACATCATACATTCAGACGTGCGTGGACCAATGTCAGCAACTTCACTTAGCAGGTATGTATATTATGTTTCATTTATTGATGATTTTTCACGTAAAACTTGGATTTATTTTTTAAAAGCTTAAAGTGAAGTATTCAACAAGTTCAAAGAATTCAAAACACTTGTTGAAAACCTTTCTAAAAAGAAGATAAGATCTTAAGGTCGGATAATGGAGGAGAATTCACATCAAATGAATTCAAAACATTCTGCAAAGAAGATGGGATTAAGAGGGAGCTCTCTACTCCCTACAATTCTTAGCAGAATGGTGTGGCAGAAAAAAAGAATCGAACAATCATGGAAGCAGTGAAGGCCATGATTCATGATCAAGACTTACCGATGCATCTATGGGCAGAAGTAGCCAGGACCATTGTATATGTGCAGAACATAAGTCCCCACCATGTACTTGGGAACAAGACACCAAAAGAATTTTTTGCAAGTGAAAAGCCAAAGGTCAACCACCTAAGGATATTTGGTTGTCCAGTATATGTGTGTGTTCCCAAGGACAAGAGATCGAAGTTGGACCCTTCACACAAGAAGGGTATATTTGTTGGATATAGTGAAACATTCAAGGCATACAGAGTCTACATCCTTGGTCACCATCAGATTGAGACTAGCAGAAATGTCACCTTCGATGAGGATACAGCTTTCAGTAGATCGAGACAAAATCATTCAGATGAGGTCCATGATGAGGAACCTGAAGTTCCCAAAGTTGCAAATATAGATGCAGGCGATGATGTTGTACTAGAAGATCATGATATGGAAGAACCATAGAGACCTGCAGATTCATCCCAAGAGATGAATACTAAGAAGAGAAGACCAGCTTGGGCTCGAGAAATTATTCACGATGCAAAGAAGTATGGTGCTCTAGATGGATCCTTTAGAGAAAGCAAGAGGCCACGACCATACTCTAGTTATGTGGCATTGCTAAGTGGCATTGTTGATGTTGAGCCTACCAGTTATGAAGAGGCTGCAGAAAAGAAAGAATGGAAGGATGCCATGATTGAAGAGTACCAGTCCATTGTAAAGAATGATGTTTGGGATGTGGTTCTGAGACCAAAAGAGAAGACAGTGGTAAGTTCCAAGTGGATTTACAAGACAAAGCATTCAGCAGATGGCAGTGTTAAGAAGTATAAGGAAAGGTTCGTGGCATGTGCTTTCTCCCAGAAAGAAGGAATAGATTATGAGGAGACATCTGCTCCTGTGGCGAGATCCACTTCAATTAAAGCTATACTTGCGATAGCTGCAATAATGAAGTGGACGGTACACTAGATGGACGTGAAAACAGCTTTTCTAAATGGTGTAATAGAAGAGGATGTGTATGTGGAATAGCCACAAGGTTTCGAGACACATGACAGTCAGACACGTGTGCAGATTGAAGAAAGCCTTGTATGGATTAAAGCAAGCACCCAGGGCATGGTACGGTAGAATTGACAGTTTCCTGATGAGCTTGGGCTTTGTTATCGCACAGTTTGTAGCTAGGAGTAAAGGCTATGAGGTAGAAGGGCAAACTGGCGTAACAGGAACCTATCCCACCCAATGTCACCACGATGGGTAGGTTCTTTCTCTTTAGGGAGGTTAGCTCCAGGGGAGACGTCCCCGGTGACCTGGGGTTTTGAAGAGGCAAGAGGTTAATAGGATGAAGATAAGTTTTTCCCCCCTTCACAGATCACCACCAATCAGAAGTTCTGGCTAAACAACCAATAATAAAGTAAAACCCAATGAAGAGTACCTGCCTGGAACAAGACAACAACAAAAACTCATACTTGCAAGCTTATTTCAATGGGTTAGTACTTCATATCAATCAAGAACTATCTGATATTCAATATAAGCAATTTGAAAGTAAATGTTGACGAAGTCAATGTTTACAAAATAGCAATGATAATTGTATCACTTGTCAATAAATACAAGAATGATATGGCATCCAATATAATCAATCAATACTTAATCTAATAAATGCCCTCAACTACCATTCAATTGCTCATAGACAAAACGTTGATGCATCAATGATATAATAGCAAGGAGTGACGTCAGCATTCAGGGTTAGTAGGTTAGGGTTTTGAGATTCAAAAGTTTTAAGAGTTTGTTTGATCAGCTTCACTTCAACGTTTGAGGATTCTCAGATCAGTGCCTTAGGGTCTAATGGAGTCATAAGTGAAGGACGCAAAGGTTGAAGGAGATGAGATTTCAAAGGACTAGAGGGAAAAGTTTCAAGGTGCTCCTAAAGGAGGGCCTCAAAAAACAGAACCCTAGGGGAGAGAGGCTCACTCCGGTGTTGCAAAAGCAAAGCCTCATGCTCTCTCCTCCTTCCCGGCAAACGGCTAGCTCAAAGACAAGATAAACAGACCAAGACAAGAAGGTTTGATGAGGGAGGTGTTGCTAAAGCAAGGCCTATCAGCAAACCCTAGAAGAGTACGGCCTTGGTGTAGTAGGCCTAGGCCAGGGACGTCTCACTCTTCTTGGCTCTCAAAGAGTACGGCTAGCAATAAATGAAGAGAGAGAGAGAGAGTGTAGCAATAGCTAGGCTCTCTTCTTCTTCAATGGCTAAAAAATTCTCTTAAAGGGGACATGAGACAAGGACCTACTTGTGTGCTTGTCACCTAGGGTTTTGATTCAGCAAATTTATAAGCAATATGCAAGAAATTTAAACTACAACCATTCAATAAGAAGTTTTGCAGAAGAAACACTTACAATTCATGAAGAAATAACC
>JASDQU010204452.1:1470-15838 GCA_032191745.1 Picea mariana
TTTTTTTCCTTACACTTGTGTCTTGAAAAATATTTGTCATCACAATTATAACAAAGGCCTTTGAGTTGGAGTATAGACATTTCGGCCCTGGTCAATTTTTGGATCTTTAGGAGAGTAGAAGGAGGAGTGGGATTCACTGGTTTAGTGTGCAGAATAAAGGAAGGTTTTTGGTTTTGAGAAGAGACAACCTGTTGTGATTGATTATCTCTTTTATTATCATCCACCCAACTCTTAGGTTGAGCCATGAGGACATGGGCACAAATCTCATCCTTGAGGCCACTAATAAAACATTCTTGGAAAAAATCATACGACATGCCCTCTGTACAAAATTATAGTCACTCAAAAGTAGTTATAAAGTCTTCCACTGTGCTAGATTGTTTCAACTTTGTCAAACAACCTAAATGGTTGGTGTCAGTGTCAAATTGTTCATAAAGCTCTGCCACAAAGTGTGTCCAAGAAACATACCCTTGGCAGGCATTTTTTCTCCATTGCCACCATTTCCAACGTTATTGATCTAGATGGAGAACACCATATCAGAGTTTGGCCAACTCATCCGTAATGTCATACAAAGATAAATAATGTTCCATTTGAGTCACCCAACTAGTGGGATTTGAGACATCAAATTTGGTCACATCCACACGTGGAAGGCCTAGGTCACGCTGAAAGTGATGGGACTAGAAATTCTGGAAATGAGAGGAAGTTTCACCTTTGGTATGAAAAGATGGGCCATATAAGGGAGAATTTGTATGGATATGCATCTTGGTGTAGATCGTCATAGTGAAATATTCAAGTTGGGTAGTAATTTCTTGTTTGATGTCTTGTTTGAATTCCTCGATTGAGGTGCAGATGGAGGAATGCATGTTTTTATTAATGGTGGAAATATTGGCACTAAGATGTCTCACTTCTTGTTGGGTCTTTGTGAAATTAGAGTGCAATTTATTGAGGCAATCTTCCAATTCTTGGCTACAGGTATGGGCCATGAGGATGAGGGAACCGAAAAGGGGTGGGTGGGGTCACATAGAAAAAAAAAATGTTGAAAAATGATAGGTATGAATGCGATAAGGGCAAAGAGAGAAATCCAGTGGAATAAGTATCAAATAATGGTGCCCTCCTTCTTTTCTTTTTACACGTGCGGAGTTATACTCCAATCTGAAGAATACTACAGTGATGAAATGCCCAAATTCTTAATAGGAACAAATGTGTAGTAATTTGGCAAATCGAATGTAGGAGACACAATTGCGTGACAATAGATATTGTCTGTTCTATTTTTATTTCCATCCCCAAAGGTTAGGTATTCAAGGGTTTTCCCTGTGCTATAGCTCTTTGATATATGTGCGGGGTCCAACATTAGTACTCAACCCAATATCTTAGGGAACCAAATAAGGAGGCTAGATCGTGCCCTTAGCTATACTACCCGACTACCCAGGTAATAGAGAGTATCTTCCCAAGTGTTGCTATTGGTGGCACTATAACAGTCATGCGACTGATCAGTTTATCTATGGATGACTTCAGTAGATCTAGGCCTATCTATATATAGGTGTTGTCTAATGCGCTACCACTCGAAGGGGTACCAATAGGGGTTACAAGGGTGGAAAACAAATGTGTGCTTAAGTGCTACTTGTATTTGCCATGTGCATGAATCCTAGACCATGGGTTTATGCATGTAATGAAATACCTTTGTAGCTTAAAGACGTCAGAATATGTCTCCACCCTGGAAAACAATTTACCCACAATTTTCTTTTGAGAAAGGTGCTCTGATACCACTTGTAATATTCCATATATAAAAATGTATGCAGAAAAAAAATAAATACCTATAAATGGCATATGAACAACAATATAACCAGAACAACACCACAATAATACCAAAATGATACTAGAATAACACCAGAAAGAGCACTTTGATTACTGAGAGCAATGTTCACTTCCCTCTTCAAGGGGCCAACCTCTAGTAGAGCAGCGCTCTATTACAATAATATCCAAGAAAAAAGTTCTCATACCCTCGACTCCTATTTATACTAAATATGTCTATCAAAAGAACCATATAGAGGAAGATCATTGTAGAAGCAAAATCTTCTATTAGGTCTTCTTACATTGTACTTATTCTTCCTTATTGCTAGGCCTTATTAATATTGACCTTGATTACATAGAAATATATTATTCTACCTACGTGAGGGGTTAGGTCCCTAACAATACTCCATAATGCACTCTCCATTCCCTTTTTTCACCTCATGCTTATTCATTTTTACCATTTTTAATCCCTTTCATCTACCTCCTTTACCTTTGCATTCTTGTAACTCCACAAACCCTACATTAATTTTTTTAGTATTACTTCCTATCCTAAGTTTCTTCCCCCTTTTCATGGACCTACCATACTGGGACATGTGGTGATGACATGTAAATATCCTCAAATGACATGTGGTGGTGACATGGACATATCCCCAAATGACATGTAGCCATGACGTGGAAATTTCCTTAATGACACATGGCAATGACGTGGACCTACCCATGGGTAACAAATGACGATGACATGGGTGTTGACTGGGTTATGACTTGGACATCAAAATTTTATTAATTCATGAAATTTTCCTAAGTCGTGAGAGCTAAACCAAAGTATAAATAGTCTCGTTTGTTCCACATGAGGACTATGGTAAAATTTTCATTATAAACACTTAAAAATATTGACTAAAATGCATGTGGGTTTGAAATTTGTTTTAAAAGGGAAAATTTTGATGAAGGGTAGGATTAACTCATGAAATTGATAGATGAATATTGAGCAAGGATCTTCATTAGTTAATAACTCAATATTTGGGTGTCTTTTTTGGGAATACCTAGTTGGAAAGGTAATTCAATGAGGAAGAAAATGAGATAGGTATCAAGATTCTCCTAGAAATTCAAAGAAATGTCAACTATGTTTTCATGGTTTGGTTGTAAATTTGTTTGGAACCTTGACTTCCCAAGGCTATAACTTGGTATCGAGATCTCCAAATCATGCTCAGGAAGACTTGTTGGAAATTGGGACGATGAGTATTACTTATAAAGTGATTTTCATGGCTAACGAATCAACTATCATGTTCAAAAATTAAAAATATGGCTCACTCTTTCTTAAGGTAGTCAGCTTCAAGTTTTGGAATTGAAAATTTATTGAATGTCTTTTATTAAAGGACAAATTTGGTCCCAATTGGAGGCATGAATTTCAATGACATAAATTCATTAATGAGACTTCAATGAAGCATTAATTATAAGTGTTTTACTCCAAAAAATAAGTGGAAAATTCTATAAAGACAAAACCTAACTACTTCAAGAACATTGAGAGAATATTTTAAAAAGTCAAGAGAAGGCACCATCAAAGGGATGGAAATTATAAGTTTCTACAATGGTAAAATGTCTACAAGAATCAAAGCTATATCTTTCCAAGATTCGGTGGAATGGCCTGCTAAAACTTGTCTCTCTACATCTTATTCTTTTCTATTTCCTTCCATCAAATCATCCAAGATTGTATGTAAAACGAGAAAACTTGGGTCTAAGCAATTCTTTCTCTAGAAATATTGAGTTCATCCTGTAAAATTTTAGGTCCAAAGAAGTGAAATCTCTACTTGTAAAAAGTAGATGTGGTTTATTTCAGTTCATGTGATTGCCATTAGAATATTTTGAGGATGTTTATGTTCTCTTACTCCATAAATGATTGGATTTTTCATATGGAGGTATTTTTATAAATTCCTCCTGCAAAGAACTATTTCAGGGTATTACTATAGTGATTTCTCAGACTTGCTTTGAAAGAAAGTGACTTCAAATGTATTTCCTATCATATATATATATATTAAGCTAGAAAAGTGGGTCCTTCTATTTTCTAAAAATGAAAGAGTACAAGTTTTCAAAATTGATTCATGAGCTGCCAATATGGGAAACCAATTGGGGAATCTATGTTTGAGTAATCATTAAGATGACTATGAGGCCAAAAACCAAGTTTGCTCCTTACATTTTATAGTTTATGTACTGATACTAGACTGAAATTGCTGAAAATAAAGACTAAAATAGTATCGAAAAACAAAAAGAAAGACTGGAGATATTCAATCTTAGGGAGCATAACTTTCATATTGATGTCGGCTCGGGGAAGTCCACATTGAAAAAATGGTGCAAAGATGTGAACCAAAGAGATTATTCTAGAGTTCATCAATATTGGCAAGCATATACTCCTCTCGGAAGGTGATCTCAGCAGAGTCTCTACAAAGATCAAAGAAGAGATGAAGCTGGTCATCTGTCAAGAGAACTGTAGGTCACTCGTTGAGTTGAGAAGCACTGGACTATGTGTTATTTCAACTATTATCGATGTTGGATATTCTATTTACTATCTTCTCAACCAGAATTGTCCCAGGGGGTTCCTCTCTTGTCTCAGGGATTTCTTCTTCAATTATGAAGAATCCCCATCTTTGTTCTTCCTGTAGAGGCCCACAGGGAAATCCTCTTTCCCGTTGTGAGTCTATGGAGGGGTGCTACAAAATCATTATGATTCAATAAGGATATGAAGGTAGTGCCTAATATAGACTCTGTGAGTGTAGCTACTGCCTCTCTTTGATTTTCCTCGCTCAAGCTGTATTGGATCTAATGCAATTGAAGCTAGAGGAGGAAGGAACAAATTAAAAGAGATGTAATAGGGTTATAGCATGGGAAAGTTTAAAAACATAATCCAAAACTCAATGAGTAAGAATTAAAGTCATGAGAAGTATATTATCACGCCTTTTTAAAGCCTCGAATTCCCTTTATGGTAAGAATTAAACACCTTAAGACTGCAAAACAGTCTTTCAGATGAACACATCTTAAAATACATGATTGTTGTTTGATATCTAATTGGGAGTAGACATCTATATTGGTGTTTGATTGATAATACACCACACCATATATTTTTATAATAATTCCCCCTTATCATTATGATATTAGTTATATATTGGTTAATTTATCTAATTGAAATTTTTTTCATGAAAATGCTTGACATGTAAATGAAAATGTGCCTAAGGTGTGGAAAAATTTGGTGCTTCGAGAAGTAGTTTCGACATGTTAAGAACTAAAAGGAAAAGGAATAATAGATCATTGCACACTATAATAATCATAGGAAACCTAAAATCAACTCTATCAACATTATACATTTTATGGCGTACATGATGGAATCTTTGATATTGCAACAAAATGCCCCTCCTTTGTAGATCCACATTAGTTACAATAGCATGCGATAGTATTATCAGATTCCATCCAAAGCATCAACATTGTATTATACTCTACGGTAGATGTCATTTTCAATTTTGATATAATCTCAATAAATTTTAAATAATTTTATTCAAAACATAAAATTGTTAACATAATAAATATAAAATACACAAAAAATGGAAGTACTCCAATTACAAACAAAACTAACTTAGTTAAAAATTAAAACCTGCAATATATGATAGGGATACAATATGGTATGAACTATTTTCTATAAAATCATAATATTACTAGTATGAACCTTTATTGGGCCATCAATAAGATATTTATATAACTCACTAGATCGCAAAATATTTACATCCCCTGACTTATTGAATACAAAATTCATCCCCCGACTTTTTTTTTTCAACGAGAAAAAGTTCTCTTTATATTAGAAAATATAAAATGGTGCACCTTACATTTATCATCATAGTTATTGCATTCTTTGCATGTCTTAATTTCTTGACATATACATTATAAAAACTTACTTTAAAAAAGAGTTCTTGTCAAAGCCTATGCACATAGAGCTTACAATACAACATTACACTTATAGCCTGTAGGTTAAGATCCAACTACAATCCAAAATATTACTTTGTTGTGCCAAAGATGGAAACTATCCTAAAAAATCTCGAAATATTGAAATGACCCAAAAAGTATAGCTAAGAAGTTAATAGATATAGAAGAAGGAAGTGGGGCCTTCATTTCCATCTACCCAGATGTTATAATTGATATTTCCTTCTGCGTTCGCCAGAGCCTTCTTCGAGAGGTAATATTCTTCCATGTTTAGCTCCTTGTATACATGGGTGAAGTGGACTATTTAGAAGAGTTCTTGAGCCTTTTAATTCTTTCCATCCATCCCATCAAAGAAGAAATCTGTAAATTCCCTTTTTCCTTCAACCATTCTATAATAATCTTAGAATCTCCAATTACCTGGATAACTTCTATATTCAATCACATAGCCAGAATTAGAGTCTCCCATGCTCCAAAAATTCTCCTCTAGTATTTGTCCCAAAACCATAGTTGAAAGTCCACTTGATGACTGTATTTCCACTAGTCTTAATAAAACCCCCCACACCACATCTATGATCCCTTAAATTCGTTGCTCCATCGAACCAGCTCACTGTATGGGATATGGGGAGCGAACTCTTGAGTAAGCGAGGGAGATCCTTCTTCAAAGTTTGCTCGGAAGGAAGATTTTCTTTGACTTTACATACAATATAAAAAAAGGATGGTTTGCTTCCTTTGAAGATTACTTTGTTCCACTCCAACCAGACGAACCAACAAAGAATAGAGGGAAGCATTATGGATATCACCTCCTTTTTTACCCAATTTTCAAAACAATCAATTAATGTGATTCCTTCCCAAACAACCAAGTAGTTAATCTCTTTTTTTATCCTCAACCAGACATCCCGACAAAATCTACAAGATACAATAAGTGATACACAGACTCAACATATTTGGAACACAAGTGACAACGATTTGGACTTTGCCAACCCTTTTTTTGCAAAGTATCCCATGTTAGGATTTTGTTCTCTCTTCATAACCAGATAAATAATTTTATCTTTTGTACCATATCTCACTTCCACAAATGTCTTTTCCAAACCCCAATAACATTCAACCATTCATTTTTTGCGAGGGCTATATATAATTTTTTAACATTAAGACAGCCGGAGATGTCTCCCCCAATCCATATTGGAGTTACTTCACACACACCTAGGATTTATTTTTCCTAAGGTTTTTATTTGTTTTTTAGTCATAATTAGTCATTATCCAGTCTCTTATATTTTAGGGGAGAATATTCCACCTTGAGAATATTCTCTTTCAATTGACACTTCGGTTTGACTAGTTGATTTGAATTTAGATGTTGCATTGGGATCATCACCATGCAACACTGGGATCATCACCATGATAATTCGACCTTGCCTTGGTATCATCACCAGAGTGGTGCATTAGCCTTGATTTCCTATGTTAACTCCTCACTACTCTCTGTTTATTTAGTGAACTAAAGACTAGTTGACTAGTTAACTCAACTAGGTGGTAGTTCACTCCCGTAACTACCGGAGAGGCTAGAATAGGTGGCATTTCACTCCCATAACTATTGGTGTGTGTCCAGATCACTCTACACCACCACTATGGAAGCTTGGTTCACCTCAAGTCGAAATCATTTAGTTATACAAAGTATATCATGTATAAATTATTCATTATTCATAATGGTTAATGAGAATTCTTCCATTCTTTCTCTCCTTCATCTTCTTTCTTCTATTCTCTCTGTAAATGTGTGTATCATTGTTTATCTAGATCTATTTTGTGCAGGTTCAACACATTTACAGTCCACAAGAGCGTATCATCGTGATCCTACAATTTCACACCTGCTCCACTCATCGCCCTGTTGTATGCATCCCATTCCACTACTAGATTCCCCCTGAGTTCCATATCCTCGTTGGTTTTCCAGTGTTCTGAGAGCACTCCTAGTCTCCTTTCTTCCAAGGCTTGATATAGATAGACTACATTATTTTTTTTTAGTTCAGATAACAAATGGCCAAATAAGAGGGATGAACACCCTAGGTCCAGTATACTATCCAACCCAATAAATATCGAGTGTCCCGAACTCGGCTTCCATCTCATCCAGTGGGTTATCAAGTTAAATGACTTCAAGAGATTCTTCGAAGTCTAGGAGGCCACTAGTGTTGTGGATGGATCCAATATTTTCCAGGTGACTACAAAACTATGTTGAATGTATTTGTCTTTAATCACCTTATTCCATACGCCATGTTTCATCAGGACACACCACAAGGAGTTTTCCACCAAGGCATTATTGAAAAGATAAATATTTATTATCCCCCAACCTCCCAAAGGATTTGGTTTTACAATGACTTCCCAACTACAAATATGATAATGCTTTTTCCCGTCATTGCCCAACCAAAGAAAATTCAACATAAGTTTCCTTATTTTTTCCAGAATGGAGACTGGAATGGCCGCCAAAGCCATCCAATACACAGGTTGTCCTTCCAAAAATTATTTAACCAGTGTGAAAAAACCCCCCAGTGTTAACCATTTGTTACACTACATCCCAACCCTATATTCAATCTTTGATAAGAGCCATCTTGAATCAACTGATTTATAAGCATCAACCTTTAAGGAATATCCAAGGTAACATAATCCTTTGTTGAGTTCCTCAAAATTGTGTGGAAAATTTTCTTTCAATGATTCTAAAGTCTCACCTTGGGCTCCAGCAAAATAAAATATAGATTTTGACCAATTTATCATTAGTCCAAAGTCTTTATATAAAATCAATAAAATATTTTTAATATCTAACCACTCATCGGGTGAAGCTTTTGACATTATTAACACATCATCCACAAAGAACAAATCTAGAATATTGACTAACCTGGAGACCTTCACCCTAGATAACTTCCCTTCTCCTTTTCCTTTATTTAACAACAAGCTAAGTCCTTCCATGATTAGAGTGAATAGCAAGGGCGATAATGGAAAACCCTATCTAAGCCCTCTGTCGCTCTATAACATTTGAGAGGTCTCCCCGTTTATCAGGACTTCAAAATTTGTGTTGGTCACACAACTTAAGATCTAATTTGTGAAAGGTATATTGAAGCCCGATTTCAATATAGTCAATCACAAGAAATACCAGTTGATGCAGTCATACGCTTTCTTAAGATCTAACTTTAATATCATATCTTTAGATTTTTTTACATTAATGCTATGCAAGCATTCATGTGTCATTCCTATTGCATCGAATATCTATCTGCCTTTGATAAATCCCAATTGTTCCTCTGACAACGAATGAGAGAGGACATGCTTAATCCTATTTGCTATAACCTTTGAAATCAACTTGTAACATAAATTACATAAGGCAATTGGTCTGAAATCCCCAAATGATGTGGGATTGTTTACTTTTGGAATAAGTGTCAGAAAATTCACATTTAAAGACGTATTCATTGTGCCACGTATTCTGGAGTCCTCCACTAGTTCTAATAAATCATCTCCAGTTAAGTCAAAGAAGTGGATAAGAAACTCTACAGTCCACCCGTCGAGCCCTGGGATCTTGTCTTTTGCAAAAGACTTGAGTACCTTCCAAAGTTACACCTTTGTGCATGGGATGTCTAATATCGATGCATCCTATTCCTTCACAATACGTTCATAAAGGCCCGCTGTATCCAGTTGATCACTGATCTCCACTAGATTAGATTCTTCATAAAAAAAATTAAATTATTTGTTTGCTTCTAACTTGATTGCTCCATGACCAACATGTAGATCCCCATTCTCATCCTTGATCTCCCAGATGTGATTCTTATTCCTCTAGAAGCTTGCAAATTTATGATTTTTTTTTTATTCTTGTCTCCACTCTTTAACCAGATGACCCGACTTCTAAGTCTCCACTTCTCTTCTTCTACCTGAAGAATTTTGTCGCGCTCAGCTTCCAAGAATTTTATTTGAAATTCCTTCTCACTGTTACTAATATCCTGTGTCGTGTTCAGAAATAAATCTTTTAACTGTCCCTCTAATCAGACAAGATTTTCTTCTTTCTTTATTTTATATTATTTTGCCCATGCTTTTATATGTAACTTTAAAGTCTTTAACTTATTTACAAATCTCTGTTGTACATCCCTTTCGACAAGAAGAGTAGGGTCCTTCCATAATTCTTTCACTATAGTTATTACTTCTTCTTCTAGTAACCAACTAACATTGAACTTAAATGGATACATAGTTAGGAATGTAAGGAGATCAAATCTTAAAAGAACTGGTGCATGGTCCGAAATGTATGGAAAATCCACCCACGATTTGTATCTACAAACTCCTGCAAGGAGATCTTCTACAACATAAATGCGATCCAACCTTTTTGATATGCTCACAACACCCCTCCTTCCATTTCTCCATGTCAGCACCAAGACATTTGGAGCTAAGTCTACCAAACCAGAACAATTACAAATTTCTTTAAAAAAAGTTGACAGGGGATCCAAGTGTGCTTTGTCTCCCCAACATCAATGGTAAAGTTCAAGTCACCAACCAATATCAAGTTTTAGTGATCCAAAATACCCTTTCCTGCCACCTTTTCCCAGAATAATTTTCTATCCACACAGAGCCCATACACATTAAGAAGCATAATCAACATGTTTAGCTCCAAGCAAGTACCTATTAATATGATACCACCAGAACACAAAAAAGGGAAAATGTCAAACAAAATTGGATTCCAAGTTTCTAGTAAACCCCTCAAAGTTCCAACAGCACTTACAACACATGTGAGCCAGGTGGGGAGAAAATAATTCATAAAGGCATGTGCCTTAGTATCCTCCACCATTGTTTCTTGCAGGAAAATAATGTACGATGTAGTCCTCCAAATAATTCTTCGAAGGGAGGCATATTTCTGGATCCCCCCCAACCCTCTAATGTTTCAGGAGAGAAAAATCATGGTTTTTCTCTCGCCAGGGATTTCATGCCTCTAAGCACCCCATTTTCTATTGATTAAGGCTGGTTGTCATTGATGTCAACCCTTGAAGAAACCCCCGCAACACAAAGGTTTGGGTAATGGACCCAATATTTTTTGATGTAAATATGACTCATTATTGTCTTTTCATGGTTGATAAGAAGTAAATATGGATGAAATCCAAAGTGGTCCCCTTATGGTGAAAGCCGTCATGGGAAGACGCTTTGTGGAGTAAGAGAACCCATACTTAATTGTTGAATAATGAGATGGAGGATAATGAATTTTTCATGTAAACTATCCTATATGGATATTTCTTGTCATTCCATTTCTGGTGGTATGTGGAATGTCACATAAATCCTCACGATTAGAGAGTTATGGCCATAAGAAGTTGGAGACCCCAAGTTTGGGTAATGGACCCAAGTTTGTTTGATGGATAACGGTATGAGTAATGATATATTTTCATATAATACTATTCTATATGTATAGTACATTTCATTCCATTTCTGGTGGTATGTGGAACGTCACATAACTTCTCACGGTTTGAGAGTTATGGCCTTACGAAGTTGCAGGACCCTCATATGTCATCTAGAAGCCCCAAAAGGTCAAAGTAGTCAAATTGGTTTAAGAGATTTTAAAAGGTAAATAATAAAGTGAAGTAATGAGTGTATTATAATTCAAATTGAATACAAAATACATTATTTCAATAATAAATTTAATGGAGAAATTAGAAGTGGGTTAACCCTAAAATAAAGAAAGTGGGGCCAAGTGACCTAGAAGATGTTTTTAAGGAAGCTACTTGGAGAGTGTAAATAAGAGGAAAGGATTTCTCATTTTAAACACACTTGAGAATATTGAATATATATAGGTGTCTGAGGTAACCAAGGATATCGAAGCCGAAATTCTGAGGGAAGGTGAAGAAAAGAAGGCCGAAATGCAAGGAAGGATAAATTCTTTTGATGGTGCTTTCTAAGGTATGTTATTTACAGGCCATCTCACCATTTTCGCTATAAATTGTTTTCTATAATGATTCAAACTATTAAATTTATATAAAAATGAGAAAAAATATCCAATCATCTATGGTAAAAAATTTAGTTTGTGGGTCATTGTAATTGTGGAGTTATACTCCGTGGAAAATAGGGTTTGTGGCTAGTTCTGAAACTAGTCAAAAATAGGTGTTTCAGGTAAAAATGTCATAACTTATTCATAACATATCCAAATTCAGTGAAACCAAATGTGTTGGTTACGATATAGTCTATAGTATTCCTTGTAATATTTTCATATCAATTCAACAAACATTCTGTGTGGGGCATGCTCTACAAGGTCTCTCTCTAGAATAAGCCAGAATTCAACAAAGTATGCCATTTTTTCTATAAATCCTTTTCTGAGAGGTTCCAAGTAGTGAAATCTGGAGAAATTGTATAAAACACACTAAAGAACATTGTATATCAGTTTCAAATATTTATACATTATAGGTACAAAGTTATGATTACTTCAAGTTAGGGATGTTGACTAATCCAAAACTAGGAATGTGAGACTAAAGAAAAGTTTGATGAGAATGCTAGTCTCTTGCTGTTGAAGTTAAGGAATGTTTGCAGGAATGTTATAGTATACAACAGGTCTATTACAGAGCTACAAATAATATTTGGATGATGAAATTGATGAGGGATTTTGGTTGAGGTACATGTTGAGTACATGGTTGAGACAAGTAGTTGATGAGTTGGCACATACATGAGGTGTATAGTTGATGATGATGGTAAATATTGATGAATCATAGTTTATGAGTAGTTGACACATGATTGGTACATACTTGGTACATGGTTGGATGCACTTGTTTATGGTACAAGTTGACTACAAGTTATTTGGTATAGGTTGGTGCATGGTTGATGCACTTGTTTATGGTACAGGTTGATTATAGGTTGAGGTAAAGGTTGATGCATGGTTTAGATTTATTGGTACAGGTTTACATCGGTATATCTCACAGTGACAGGTTAACAATGGTTCCATCATTCTACTTGTACTTCAGGGTGGCAGGACGGGGCAAGGACAGGTGGTTGTATCCACCTTTTGGTTGTAGACGGAGAACATAGGGGGTTGTAACCTCTTTCTGGTTGTAGCTAGAGAATTGGGGAGTTGGAGCTTCCCTCAGGTTGTAGCCTGAGAAACTAGGGGGTTGTATCCTCCTTCCAGTTGCAGCTGGAAAACAAAGGAAGTTGGTGCTTCAAATGAATGTAATTCTTCAAGAAATATAATATAAAGCATTCTGTGGTTTTCTCCCGATTTGTGTTTCCACGTAAAACACTGGTGTACTATGTATGTGTATGTTTTTTCATTTGTTTATTTCTTATTTACTCTTCATTTATTGGATGATAATGCTTCATTGATATAACACTTGGATTATATGGTTAAAAAGGATTAAATTGCTCTATTTCTGATTCACCCCCCCTCTCAGTAATCCAACAATTGGTATCAGAGCAGGTTCCTTTAGAAATCAGTTTAACCACTGAAAGGTAGATCATGGAGAGTACTAACTCATATAAAAATGGAATACCACAGTTTGATGGATAGAAGTATGCTTTTTGGAGCATAAGGATGAGGACATATATATAGGCACAGGGATTTCAAGTTTGGAAATCAATTGTAGATGGATACATAGCACCAATAGTTCCACCAACAAGTGACAAAACAGTAAAACTCGGTGAGAATAATTTCAAAGCCACAAATGCACTTTTGAATGGTCTCAGTGATACGATATTCACCAAAGTTGCACATTATAAATTCGCTAAAGACATTTGGGACAAGCTTCAAAATATTTATGAAGGAGATACAAAAGTCAAAGAAACAAAGCTTCATACTTACAGAGGTCAATTCAAACAACCAAAAATGAAGGAAGATGAAGATATCATAGCCTACTTCTTACGATTTGATGAAACAATGAATGCAATCATAGGATTGGGAGAAGAAATTGAAGAATATGTAATTGTTCAAAAGATACTAAGATCTCTTCCTATGAGATTCAACCCTAAAATATCAACACTAGAAGAAAGATCGGATCTGGACTCAATAAGCATGGATGAACTGCATGGAATCTTCATAGCATACGAAATGAGAACTTAGCAGGAAAATCCAGATGTAAAAGAAGAAGCATTCAAGGCATCCAAAATATCAAAGCAAAAGAAAAAGGAAAAAGAAGAATATAGCAGCAACAGTGACACCTCGGAAGATGATGAAGAAGTGGCCAACTTCGTCAAAAGACTGAACAAGGGAACCAACGGTAGGTATAGAGGTAATATCCCTTGAATTTGTTTTAATTGTGATGGTATTGGTCATTTTGCTAACAAATGTCCTCATAAGAAAAAGAGAAATGATGAAGGTTACTCAAAAGGAAAACACACATATAAAGGAAAAAGAACTACAAAGAAAGTTTTCAAGAAAAGCTTATACACCAAAGAAGACATCTCATCATCAGATGAAGATGAAGTCAGTGACAATGCGAGAGGAAGAGTTCTATTCATGGCAGTAAAAGACTCTGACAAAGAAGACTCCGAAAAAGAATATGAAGAAGTCGAAGAAGAATGTGAAGAAGTCGAAGAAGAAATTGAATATGAAGAAGTTGACTATCGAGAAGAATTAAAGTGTGCCATAGAATTTATCAGAAGAGAAAACAAGAAAAAAAAGAAACTGCAAGAATAAATA
>JASDQU010204453.1:18933-28980 GCA_032191745.1 Picea mariana
CTTCACCGAAAGATCAGATGTAGTATCAAACGACAAGAGAATTACCTGGCAGGTTCAAAATCACATCTCTTTCCCATCTGCCTCCTACCACAGGTGATATTGACAGAAATAAAGCGGGAGAAGATGGAGGCAACTCTGGTAGCATGCACATCTTGGTAGCAACCCAGAAGTTACCGTATGATCTCTAGATACAGAGATCCTTCTGTAGGTCGACAGCAGAAATCGATTCCTCCTCATCAATCTTCCATCTTGAAGACAACCGTCTACCAGGGAATTGCATTCTTTTCGAAGTCGTCGTCGAAGTTTGAGCATCTCGAAATTTCAGAGAAATTATTGAAGGACAACGGAAATCATTGTTCTAGACAAAAGGGTTGACAGAATGAGCGCATTCCACCAACCGTGACCCCCAATTGACCCCTTGATTTGCTACACAGAAGAAAACATGGCACCGAAAAACGCTGCCTGAAAACCCATGGAAATAGTAGATGTCTTGTATATGGCAGCAACACAATTGTTATAGTCTACTTGTACCTCAGAAATCTATCCATCCAAATATTCAACAAGTGGAATAACATCCACAAGTGTTGTGTTCTTGTTGACATCGATTGCAGCCACGGTTGGAGTTTGATTTTGTAGGGAAACATCAACAGCACCATCACCGTAACAGAGCGTCGTTTGTGTTGCCATGGTATGACGTTGCCTCTATAATTAAGTTTCTCCGCCATCATCGGAGTTAACAATCAAGGACATATTGAATTTATTTTCCATAACAACAACAAATGACATAAATTAGGGGTGAAAAGAAGTCTAGCCCAAACCACTTTGCCTTGTCTCCAAAATTTTCGAAAGACAAGCGTTACAGAGATTGCTACGAAATGGCTAGTGAAAGTATGTTGGGGGTTAAACCACTTGCATACGAATTCAATCAGTTTCATGCATATCAGTTTTCAAGTCTCAATTTCCAKGATTTCAAGTAATTTTGGCCAGTTGTCTTYCAAGGTGAATTTCGGGAAAACCAGAGCACATTTTTAGAAACCAAAATAGGTTTATACTCAGTACGATCCAAAGAACAATAACCTCTCCCATATTTCTCATAGMTATTACATACTGAGAGAATCGAGGACATMTTGAAACCTTATATTTYTGGATTCAAGATTTCTTTTGTTGGAGACATCTTTTTCAAATGAAGATCCCGGACATATGGGGAAAACTTTCACAAAAACGAGAGAGGTTTTTACTCAAGACAAGTTGATGTACAAAAAMCTCACCTGGAGCTTACACAGGTGTCACAGATTGAGAGATTCAAAKAAATATTCGAACCTTATTTTTTCAGTTTTCATGATTTCCTGTTCGAGACATGTTTTTGCGGCACRTSTTCCAGCTAGTTGGAGATGAATTTAGAGAAACTCAGAGAGATTTTTATTCATAATGATCTTGTCTACAAAAATCGTTCTATTACACAKCTATTACGGTTTGAGAATTACAGGTGGCATTCTGAAGCCTATTTTTTCTTGTAAATGGTTTCCAAACGAAACGTTTCTTTATTTGTAACCGGTTTGGAAACGAAAGGACTCATTGTTTGTATAAATGTTAAGAGATACATATGTATCATGGTTGGCAGAAGTGCAAGGACACCTTTTTTTGTTTTTGAACTCAATTGCGATTTTCTAAAGCTGAATTGAATACATATGCAGAAGATTTTGAAGTCTCTAAGAAAATATTGTAATGGTGGTGATATGAGTTTTGTCTCATTTCATTGTATGTATTTCCTATGTTCTTTAATTCCATTTAAATTTTCTTTTGTTTAAATTGGAGAGTTAAAGGCCTTGAATTCATCTTATGATGCTCTCGGCTTAAGCAATTTATATTGTGTAATTTTCTTCCTAGCTAATTCAGAATTCATTTCAGTAATGCTCTGATGCAGTTATTTGTTTTCTCCTTCCTCTTACACCCTACTTAAATACAATTTACGACTCAGATGCATTGCCTCATTTAGCCTTTATCTTATGGAGAGTTCTACCGGCCAGTCATTGTTTTCATTCACTTTCAAAATTTTGACTCCATGGCCCTAAGTGTCCCTCCCCTTCCTAGCTAGCAAATTTATAAAAAAAAACCCAAAACAAACCAAATCTAGCCGTTGATTGCCAAAGATATATCAAGTGACATGAGAGAGTTGTCTCCAAGATGAGCAGGCTAGTACCCAGCTCTAAAGTAGGTTGAAACAGTTACCTCTATTGTTTGTCTATCAGCCGGACAAAATTTACAGAGTGCTAACACAGTGGATGATCCAAAGTTGATGAGGACGACAATCAAAGGCTTCACGAAGGAGTGGACATTGTTCATCAAAGGGATCATGGTACATGAAAATCTCCCTCTTTGGTCAAGGTTGTGGGATGACTTCATTCAGGAAGAACTTAGAGATGAAGAACTAAATGTGGAGGCTGACACAAGAATGATTATGAGAACCTTGTTTTTGTCAGCCAAGCATAGAAGGGCAAGTTTCAAKAATATTGTCAGTGGAGAGTCCACCTCTCAAGATGGCAAGAATAAATACATGAGCAAAGTTAAGTGTTTTGCATGTCACAATTTTGGACAATATGCATGTCAATGTCTGAACAAGAAGAAAGGTGGAAATGGGACGCAATCAGAGGTAGTTGCGTCGGCAAAGATTCAAGTGGATGAGTTTGCCAAGAAGTTTGAACAGGATTTCTTACTTGTTTCTTATCTTTCCTTGGGCGCCATATTAGTTGGTGCATGGCTAATAGATAGTAGAGCCACATGTCATATGACAAGAGCATGAGAGTTGTTCAAGATCTTCACAGAGTCGAACTCAGACAAGTATGTGGAACTTGGTGTAGGAACCAAGTACGCAATAAAGGAATCTAGGATAGTGCCATTCCAGATGGAGTTAGGAGGCGTGTTGAGAGTGATGAACATGTTATGGGTGCCAGAACTCAATAGAAGTGTTCTCTCAATCTCAACAATGGAGAAGAATGGATTTGACATACTATTCCAAGATGGACATGCGTTAATCAAGCCCAGAGGATCTAGATTAGACACAACAATTGTTCTTGGAGTTAGAGAGAACAACTTGTATAAGCTAAAGGGTCAGCCTATGTGAGAAATGGAAAGTAGTAGAGTGGTAGAGAACAAGGAGCAGGTAGCTCTGAAGGTTGATAAGCTCAAAGGGATTCAGTCTTCAGGTTCATGTGGGAAGGATCATCCTTCCAAGTTTGTCAAGAAGGATTCATGGTACGCGATGACCATGTAGGATACTCAAGAGAAAGAGGCTTCTAGGACTATATTCAAAGGCAACAAGTCTTCAAAGAAGGGTCCAAGTGACATGGGAGGGATAGATTTCGTTTCAGATGAAGCAACTAATCAAGTAGATTGGACAGCAGCCACGGTAGTAGATATGGTAGCGAAGATAGAGCCACCTCCAGGTGGTAGAAGTACCTTTCTCATTAAGAGGGAGTGTTGATGTATTTAGCAATGGACAGGTACTTCCACATAGGCTTGGTGTCTAGCATGTGGAATTCATCCTTGTTACCTCTTAGAACCTTAGGAAATTCACTTTATGAGTTAATAATTAAAGTAAATGACATTTTAATTAATGTGAGTTTAATTAAGTTAAATGCCTAAGTGTTTGGCATTAGTAACTTAAGTGAGTTGATTAATTCATAACCATTATATCTAAAGTGAAGAAGAGATCTAATCTCAACCCTTGATCACTTTAGGAGATTTAATGTTTTTTATTTATGGTTAACTCAACGTTATAAAAAGGTAGCCTAAGTGAGAGGATGAGACACACACACACAGTGAGATCTCATTGATTGGGTGAAGAGGAAATTTCATCAAAGTGTGAGTGGGCAAGATTAGAGGAAGGAGCAAAGGGGAAGCAAGGGAGATAACAGCCAGGTAGGCTAGGCTATTTACTGCATTGTATTTTCCTCAGATAGGTCATTATCCCATGACGGGAGCCCAATATTTTATTTAATAAAATTAACTCAGGTATTGGTTTTCCCTTTAGGGTTTTCCTAGGGGTGTTTACCCATAAATCTTGTGTGCAATGTGTATGGTTTCAGTTTTATTCTTCCGTGGTAATTTTGTTAAGTAACTCAGTTGTGCATATATTTAATAAGTGATTTATTCATAGTAAACTATTAGGTGTTGGGTTCAAGAAAACTAATAGTTATTAGAGTTTTATCATCGAATATCCAGTTTAGGCATCTATGCTACCTATAAAACCTACACTTTCTCAAATATCATAGCAATGCATTGAACCAATGATTAAATAATGGAATAATGCTCCCTAACATACCATTTCTCACTCGATGTCCACGACATATGTCACTTTAGTATCACACTTATATGGCTATCACTTATCCCATTCCATCTGTAGGTTAGTTTACAAAACAAGATCATGCATACTATACAACTATTTTTGTGTGATTGTCATGTTACTTATTGATGAACAATGTAAATCAGTGAGTGATTTATCATGTGCATGGTACTTATCAATTTGTATAAAACATATCATTCAAACTAGTATCCATGTACCAAAACATTTCATTTAAAACTTGCAACTAGAAGCAAATCACACAATATCCATCATTAATCACATAAATAACATTTATAATATTCACATATATGTAAGTCCACATGTCCATATACTAAAGTCTTGTCATTTTAACAATGTTCCACAGATAATATGCGAAAAAATACAAATAGGTTATAATGTAGTTTAGTTGCCTAAGTCAAAATGGGGCATTATAAAAGACGGAATAAAATGAACTATTAAAAGAAGAATTTGAGACATTTTGTTTAGAACCATCCTTGGTTGTTTTTATTCATCCATAGTATTATTATTTTTTTTCTCAGAAAAAATGTGTAATTCTATTCATCAGTAGAGAACCAAATTACATTTTGTAGGTGTTGTAAGCACATTCCCAAAAACTTGGGGAAAACTGTGAAAAGTATAAAGTAGCCAGAAATGGCCAAAAGTAAAAAACCTCAAAAGAAGAACAAAATTTGGAGCTGAGGAATAAACCCAAATGGAGGCAAAAAAAGTCCAAGAGGCCTCATAAAACACTGTTGCAAAAGAACCTGAGAGAGAGAACACCGCAAAAAACCTCAGAGATCAGTCAGACCAGGTCAGAGAGGAATGGAACCCTCAAAAAGAACCAGATGACCATAACACCGGCAAAGACCCTTCCAAAAAGCAACCAGGCAGAGAACCAAGGAGTTGCACGCCCACATGAAGGACCTCAAAGTGTTGTTCATAGAAGAAACAYCGCATGCCCGARACTAGACCTCAAGGATCTRGCCACACCCTCGTATCGATAAAATAAAGAGAAATCCACTGGCACCCAGCCCAAAAGGACTCTGATCTGATCAAACTTCAAACCCTRAACGATTTGGAGCCACCGAGGATTGGAGTCGCCACCAGGAGAGAACAAGACCCAAGAAAGAGGCCACCCACCAAGGAGAGAGCCAAACGAAACCACGCGGAAGGAGGTAAATGGGYCGCTCATAACTAATAAGATATGCATGTTAGAAGACCAAGCCTGTCTAAACCCTCCAAATGACATGGACTCCAGGCACGCAGATGCACCAATAGCAAGACAACAGCTCGATGCCAAAAACCATATATGCTCATGGAGCAAGACCAAAGGGGCAGCTAAGCCATCAGAGGTTGCGAGCTCTGAAAAATCAAGCCCGCATGAGAATAAAAATCACCCGGCCTCCAGCCGCACCTGCAGTAGCTCGGGGAGCACAGGTGATACCTGTGGATATGCATGAAGAATAAGATCCCTAGCCTGCCGCAAAGGAGACAACAGAGAGCCACCATGCGAGGAGCCCAGGAAACCAGTCAAGTCTGCGTCTGGCGGAAAGATAAGAGCCATGCTGAGAAAGGGAAACAAGAATGAGTGTCTGCGGCTAGGGTTTCCCCCAGCCGCAGAGCTCCACTTTACCATTTCCTGGAAACTGTACAATAATTCTACATTGATATCATTCAGCCATAGTATATATAGCACACCAATATAGATCCATATTAACTCGAGATCTTTTAAACATTGAAAAATTTGCATCTCAATTGTTTTTTGGATCCCTCTTGGTGCTTAATAGATCCAGAGTTAAGATGGATTTAAATTGATTTTAGAACATTTACAAAATACAACTAGCTATTACATCAAACACACAAGGAATTAAAGTATTCAAGAATCAACACACATAAAATAGAAGTATAAAAGCATAAAGTGCAATTTTCTCATTGAATTATTTGATGTCATAAAAAACAAAATGTATTACATGGATACTAATACTATGAGTGGATATGCCAATGGAAAATATAAAATAGGGTAGATACTAGAGACAAAGGATATTTTTTTTATTGAGTTTGTTGCCTCGCTATACCAGGGTTATTTGCAACATTAGCAGGTCCACTTGCTATAGATGGAGTAGTAACAGTGATAGATGGACTTGGAGGAGGGAGGGCAACACCAACTCTAACATTCCTCCCTTTCCTTTGACCTTTACTAGCAACCCTTGATGATTGAGCCATGATTTATGTGGTATGAATGAAGAAGAACATTGTTGTTGGAGAAATGAGAAACCTAAGAAGTTAGAATGCATTCAAATCTCTCGGGATCCCTTCAAATCCAGTTTGTCTCCTTCATTTGCACAATATTACAGCATTTTCTTGTGGTTGAAAGTGAAAAATAGAAGAGAAAATTGTTTCTTCTAATTTGGTTTCGACCCCCTATGATTCAGCACCTTGGGACACATTAGGGCATGTTCCAAGACACAAGTTTGACACATGTCAAACTCGTKTCCAACACGTGGGTTAAAGACATGTATAGCCCAGTAAACGTGTTGGACAACTGAGAGGAGGGGTRAATCAGTTGTTACCGTGCTTAAACAATTATGCTCATTTTAAATTCATTACAAAACTCTCAATGATGATCACAATAATGCAGGGAAGTAAGCAATAGAACATTCAACATCATTTACACATATGTGATACACAGAGACAGATATTTCCTGAGAAAACTCATAAAGGGTAAAAACCTCTTCTTCTTGGTATGATAAGTAATCTTTTCATTCTGTACATTATCATAAATATGAGCTCCAACTCATTGTGARGCTACAACCTCTGTTTTGCAAGCTGCAACTTGCTGAGAGCACCAACTCTCTGTTTTTTCTAGCACCAACTCCCTAGTTTCTCTAGCACCCACTAGAAGGAAGCACCAACTCCCTGGTTTCTCTAGCACCCACTAGAAGGAAGCAACAACTCCCTAAGTGTTCCAGCACCAACTGGATGGAAGCACCAACTTTCAGTCACACAGGCACCAACAATAGAGAACAACAGTTCTCCCTTGCACCACCCTGCCACCTTGATTTTTCTGGCTGCAACCAGATGGAAGCTACAACTCCCTGTGTTCAAGCAGCCACTTGAACCTTTGAGGACAGAAGTCCTCCCTAGCACCTCCCTACCACCCTGAAATATAAATCTTTGCTACTGAAACTTATTACAGTGATATAATGTTCATCGATGGCTTACCAGTCTCATCACTGTTATGCTCTCCTGTATTAGTGTCTCTCTACCTGCATCTTCTTGCGCTTTCTAATCTTCTGTTTTTCTCTGCAAGTGCACCTAAGCCTTCTTTTACTGTCTCAGCTATACATTTATGTTCTTTGCTTCTGATGCGCTTTATGCTCTGCGTCTTATTTTGATTCTCTAAATTACACCTCTTCTGTGTATTTCATCTCCTGCCCACAGCATGACATTTCCCCGTGTGTAATTCCTCTCTACAGCAGCCCTCATCTCTTCTTTGTTCTACATTCTTATATTCTCTATGCACCTTGTGCATGCTATATGCGCAATGCTTCTACATTCTCTCCCCATGTCGAGTTCTCTTCCTGATCATCATTACAACTCTTCAACTTCTCTGGTGGTTAAACCCATGCGTCCATCATCATTGGGTGTTATGCCAAGATTCCTTAGCCTCTCCAGTAGTCGAGACTCTTCGTCTTCTCTATCACAGTCGATTTCATTCCCTCTTTTGCAGTTCCAGGCTCCAACTGTCTTACATCTRTCAATAGCCTCTATGAACAGTCTTCATGCCACTGGAAGATGCCTCGAGACTCTTCATCTTCTCTGGTGATCACCCTAAAGTCTCTTCCAGTCCTCTGGCAGAAACAATCAATCATTTCTAGCAGTTACACTGTGAACCTCCAAAAAAYGCATCAGCAACTGGATTGCCAACCGTCCAAGAGTCAAGATTCAGTTCTACTAACTGAATCATAACTGATTGATTAACTGTGAAGAGCAAYAGTAGCCCTTCGATCAAATTTCCAAGTATCCAACACCGTTGGATTACAAGCACAGGGTCTCGCRTTGATTTCGCCATTTCRCTTTTCGRCATATCGACATTCTTGTGGTGAAGTGTTTCGACACTCCAACTCCAGGTATCCGAAACTCCGAAATGGAGTCAGATCAATGGTCCGGTATTTGGTCGTTTCGCATTTCGGCATTTCGGCAATTCGGCATATCAACATTCCTATGGTGAAGTGTTTCAACACTCCAACTCTCGGTATCCAGAACTCTGAAATGGATTCAGATCAACAGTCCGGTATTTTGGCATTTCACATTTCCGCATTTCGGCATTTCTGTGATGAAGTGTTTCGACACTTCCAACTCCCGGTATCTGAAACTACAAAATGGAGTCAGATCAATGGTCTGGTATTTTGGCGTTTCACATTTCGCAACTTCGAGACTCCTGTGATGAAGAGTCTCGACTCTTGACTCCTCCAACTCCCGGTATCCGAAACCTTTGATTTCCCGGTCTGTGAAACTCCGAAATGAAGTCTTTGTTGATGTGCCTATTTCGGGATTTCAGCGTTTCGCATTTTGCAACTTTGGGACTCCCGTGATGAAGAGTCTCGGCTCTTGACTCCTCCAACTCCTGGTATCTGAAACTCCGAAATGGAGACTTTGTTGATGTGCCTGTTTCAGGATTTCGGCGTTTCGCATTCCGCAACTTCAGGACTCCTATCATGAAGAGTCTCGACTCTTGACTTCTCCAACTCCCAGTATCCGAAACTTCGAAATGGAGTTTACGCTTCTGATCTTTCCATGCCATCATTGTTGCTGATCTTCCTTGCCTGCCTCTTTGCCATCAAAAGAACAAGCACAATCTTGCACTCTGCGTGCACCTTTGCATTATCTCTTCTGGTCTTCACGAGCTTGTTCTGTTGCGTCTCCCCAAAATACTTTAGGTGCCTTCCTGACACATTATATTGGTACTCAAGCCATCATCGCATATGTACTTTCCATCAATGACAAGCATACGCTCCCTGTAAAACATGCCAACAATCTACCCCTTTGACATTGATGGCAACAAAGGCACCTGGACCTGTTCTTTTCTCCCCCTTTGAAATCAATGTCAAAGAAAACACCCTCCCCCTGAGCTATTGCAGTATTTTTCGGAGGTATCAGATATTCAATCAATACAAAATCCCCCTAACAGGATGGACTCTCTTAGGTGTGAGACGGGATGACACTCAGTTTTGTCGGAGATATTCAAATCGTGGCTTGGCTAGGGGTTTAGTAAAGATGTATGCAATTTGTTCTATGGTTGGAATGTAATGGAACTGAACAATCTAATTGGTGACCTTCTCTCTCAGAAAATGGTATTTTATGGGAATATGCTTGGTCTTGGAGTGGAATACAGGATTCTTGGACACACTGATGGCACTAGTGTTATCAAAATGAATTGGGATTGGTGCAGCGTATTTTACCTCCAAGTCTGCAAGTGTCTGAATCATCCATAATACCTGAGTGCAACAGGTATTAGTAGCAATGTACTATGCCTCTGTAGTTGATAAAGAAATGGAACCTTGCTTTTTACTCAACCATGCTACTAGAGAATCTCCTAAGAAGAACGCACCTCCACTCGTGGTTTTCCTTTCATTCATGCAGTTAGCCCAATCAACATCTGAGTAGACTGATAATTGAAAATTCTGATTCTTAGGATACCATAG
>JASDQU010204454.1:0-11216 GCA_032191745.1 Picea mariana
TGGGAGTAAATGCTACATAAAGAATAATGATGAGAACCTCGACAAATATGATGACAGGGCTGATGAAGGTATCTTCTTAGGGTATGCTACAAATAGTAAAGGATATAGATGCTATAATAAGAGGCTGCATAAAATGGTTGACTGTATTGATGTAAAAATTGATGAAGGAATCCCAACAAGATAGGGATACAATAATGAGTCTTCTACAAAAGACACAGCTAAAGTTGAAGATGAACATGTCCAAGAATCATAAAATGAAGACTCTGAATCAGATGAAGACTCGGACACTTGGACAAACTCAAATCAACAGTCAACTACAAATTCCTCCTCGAGAATCATTCAAAAGAATCATCCTGCAAGTCAAATAAATGGAGAAAAAGAAAAAGGTGTACAAACTAGGAGAAAGATAATCAAAACCCCTGAACAATCTCATATAGCTCTCATATCCATGCTGGAACCCAAGAATTTTAATGAAGCTATCAAGGATGATGATTGGATTAGAGCAATGAATGAAGAGCTTGATCAAATTGAAAAGAACAATACTTGGGAGTTTGTCCCTAGACCTAAAGATAAGAATGTAATAGGTTCCAAATGGGTGTTCAAAAATAAAATGAATGAAAAAGGGAAAGTTGTTAGAAATAAAGCTAGATTGGTCTGTAAAGGATATGCACAAGTTGAAGGTCAGGACTTTGATGAAACTTTTGCACCAATGGCAAGATTGGAAGCCATCATAATGTTTCTTGCTTATTCATGTCATAAAAACTTTAAAGTTTATCAGATGGATGTTAAGTTAGCATTTCTTAATGGAGATCTAGAGGAAGAAGTATATATAGAACAACCTAAAGAATTCTCATTGAAAAATAATCCTAATTATGTTTGTAAGCTAAAGAAGGCCTTATATGGACTAAAACAAGCACCACGAGCTTGGTATTATAGACTGGACAATTTTTTACAAGAAAAAGGGTTCAAGAAAGGTACTGTTGACAGTAACCTTTACATTAAGTCTGAAGGCAATAATTTACTAGTTGTTTTGGTTTATGTAGATGATATTATTTTTTGCTGTACTAATGAATCATCTGTCCAGTGGTTTTCTAACTCTATGCAAACAGAATTTGAAATGTCCATGATAGGAGAACTGTCATATTTTATTGCCTTACAAGTAAAACAAAGTTCTGCAGGAATATTTATTTCTCAAGAAAAATATTTGAAAGAGATGTTGAAGAAATTTCAGATGGAATATTCTTCTCTAGTTAGCACACCTATGGTGGTTGGTTGCAAGCTGAGTAAAGATAATATCTCACCTGATGTTGATCAAAGGACATATCTCTCTATGATAGGAAGCCTTCTGTACATCACAACATCCTGTCCTAACATAATGCATGTTGTAGGAATGGTAGGAAGATATCAAGTTGCACCTAAACAGAGTCATTTGCAAGCTGTCAAAAGGATATGTTAGCGACCAAAAAGTGATGATATCTTTTTGAGAGTGCCCTCATTACTCGCTACTTAAATTATTTTTCCCCTAGGTATTTTTCAGAGTCTCAATTCTTCATCAAGCCTTGAATAATCTACTAAGTAATATCTTTGCCTAAGATTACTTTGATACCATAGCTCTTAACCTACAATACAATAAGATACAATAAATGTTATTCCCTAGCTTTTATATCTTTATATTTTGAAATTAAAAGTATATTTTTATTTCTAAATATTCCCTAAACATAAGTGATGTATGATTAAGTGTGCATGAGCATTACTTACTATCTTAAGACATGTTACATATGCCAAACGCTGAGCCCAGAGTCAACACATAAGTCAAAACACACCCAGCACAATTGCCAAGTTCCATATCAGTCCTTTCACCTCATTGACATATTTAAGTCTCAGCTTGTATAAAATTCACCTAATCTAGCATCCCGATACATTTGACTTATACTGTATTAAGTAGAAATGAAAACAATAAAATGTAGAGACACATGTCAAGACAACCAGCCACATGCAAGCGTCGAGTTTGGTTTTTCAGATTGCAGGGTATCTATTCTTACAAACTATCTGGATATTGTGTCCTTTACATGTATAATAGGTGTTAATTGTTGTCTCTAAAAAATGGAAGGTTGTTTTATATCAGCACACCAAGTAGATAGACAAGTTGTAGTTCCCCAAGTCTTCAAGAGGGTTTCAACTCTAGTTTAACTGTATATTCAAATGGTGGAGGGCTTCAAAGCGAGTCCAAAAACATTCAGGCTTGGTTGCCATTGCCTATGGAGAAACTAACAGGGAATTAGTTTTGTAAAGATTGGTTTCTCTATTTGGATTCCTTCAGATTGTTGGTATTCTATCGATGCCGTATTATTTCAGTCACCATGGGCAGGGGTTAAGATATATTATGTCAAAACCAAATGTTGGAAGCCGAACATTGATGGAGACCATCACGTTATCAAATATTCAACAAATATATCTGAGCTAAAAATCTACAAGCAAAGAAAACTGTGTTGATCCATTCAGAGCGTGTAGCTGTTCACCGAATCGAATGGCAGTTTCTGTGGAATTGTCTACAAATTCCCTACAATATACAATATCATTCAGAAGGATACACCCAATTTATATCAAAACCCAAGCCTGATTTATTTCCACTTGTTTCATCAAATAAGTTAGGTGAAACATTAACGAATATAACGGCTATAATATCTAAACACCCGATGCATGCCCATTCATAAAAAATGCAGACACAGAGTGAATGCCAAGTACCACATGGATGCGCAATTGTCAATTGGTGAGTATAGCTGCATCTCTCGATTCTTTGACAGTCGAGGGCATCAGATCAAAGAAATTTAGTCATAAGGAAGGACTACGAGCTGCATCGAGCTTCAGATTTCATTCAATAAACTAATACAACTGCCAAGTGCCAGACCGTAGGTGCCCTATTGGTGATAGATTGTTTTCAGATATCATGCGCATAGGTTAAGAATGCAAAGCTCAAAGCTTGCATTTTCTTCTGCTGTCATTGTTCCTGGTGTCTATTACACTCAAGATAAGCCACTTGTTGCTACCTACCAATACATCCAAGCATTCAACACAACTTCAGGAGGCTCGATGACACTTTTCACAAGCCCAAAATTCTAGAAATGGTGTTAGCTACATAGTGTTAATTTATGAAAAATACACCCTGCCTCATGCTACGAAAATATTGTTGCCGGATGGATCATTTGAGCATGTCTCAAGCAAAAAAGGAATATCAAACAGAGATTCTTACACAACATATTGAGGTTTCCAGCCTTGTAAAAGGAAGAGGAACATTCTTGAAGATGATCCATGCAACCTAGCTATCATTGTTGATAATGCTGGTTCCAATATTGGAGATATTGCTGGTATGGGATCAGATGTCTTTGGGTCGTATGCCGAATCTTCTTGTGCAATATCTGGTTGTTGCATCCATATCATCATTTGAAAACTCTCATGATTTTATTGCCATGTGCTACCCCTTGCTCATTAATTCAATGAGTATCAATGTTTGCTTAATCAATGGTTTGTGGGTTGGCCTTATTATTGGTTTTGTCACAGAGTACTACACAAGAAATGCTTATATCCCTATTCAAGGTGTTGTTGATTCATGCAGGACTAGAGTAGAAACTAATGTTATTTTTGGGTTGGCTTTGGGATACAAATCTATTATTTTTCCTATATTTTCTATTGCAGTAAGCATTTTTGTCAGTTTAGTTTGGCTGCCATGTATGGTATTGCAGTAGCTTCTTTGGGAATACTTAGTACAATCGCAATAGGATTGGCCATCAATGCATATAGACCTATTAGTTCAATTGTTGGGGCAATGCTTCCTTATTGTTTCTCTACCATGACAATGAAAAGTGTGGGTAGTGCAACCTTGAAAACAGTTGAAGAGGTTAGGAGGCAATTCACCATCATCCCAGGTCTGATGAAAGATTTGAAAATAAATTGTTGCACAAGAAGCAAGGTATACAGCTACTTCCAGGACTCTTGACCTCGTAAAAGAAGTGATTTTCTCTCTGCTATTACATGTGGTGGACGCTGAAACATACTCCTATGATGATCAAGTCATCATGAAAGTTGAAACAAAGTGAAAGCTAGAATTAAAAAGACCTAGCATTCTACAGTAAATGGGTTTCCATCTTAGCAAGTTGAGAATACATTCATGTTCAGTAGATCACACGAGCTTTTGTGATTTTATAAGCAACATCTTTCAACTTGAGGGGTGAAGCTTCAACACTTGGCAAAATAATTATCAGTCAAAGATCCATCCAAATTCCAGATCCTCATTCTTAGTAGCTAATGATAAATGTTCAAGCTGTGCTTTTAGTGGTTTAGGTGAACAGGATGACTGTTCATTAACCACTGAAAACAGGGCTTTCGGTAGATAATTCACTCAGCAGCTTTCTAGGTTAACCACCAAAACCTGTAACTGGACAGAGAAAGCTAAATTTTGCATAGATCGAGGTTTTTCTGATCCAAATCTTTTGAAAACACTCATGATGGATAGATGATGAATTATGTATTCAGTTTCAAGATTCATTTTTGGTATATAAGGATTATAAAAGGTGGCCAAGTTGGTTTTGGCACCTATTTTGGTGGAAACAAGTTGGATTTTTTGCACATCTTAGCAAATTCGAATTGTATCTCTTGGAAGAGTCATCACTCAGCCTTGGAAGGCTATTCTACACTACAAAATGACTCCAAAAGAGAGGAAGACCATGAAATCTGGGATTGACCTCATTTTTGTGGATCATTCCACATCTTTTGAAAACCAAATTTTGACTTTCTATCTTTAGCATATTTGATCCATGTTTTGATTCGAAAAAGAGCGATTTCAGCAAGACAAAAAGAAGGAATGACCAACTTGCTTGTGGGATCCGCTTTTGAATCTTTAATGATTGGTCTTTATCTTTCCGTTTCGGAGAGTGCGCAGTTGTGCGCCTAAGACGAAAAGGGATTTATTGCAAGCTATTTCGGTGCATGGTCAAGCTCCCAAGATGGAGAATTGTTTCCTAGGATCTCAAAACTGCATTGTAAAGATGTAAAGATGAAGGTAGAATAGGAACTAAGGGTTCGACTTTGGAGACTTTTTTCATATTATGTAACTCAAAACTTCTCATTTTCATATTGAGTAATACAATCTTCTTTTGTCATAACTTGTTCAGATTTCATCTTCTTGTCTATTCTGTACTTGCACCTGGATATTTTATTCATGCTATTATGCTTGTTTATGCCCGATAACTTTCGTCTTATCACTACATTCATAAGTTAAACTTTGCAAGTATTCCCGTGATTATTGTAATTGGCCATTCATATATGCTTTATATGTGATTCTACTGATATAATAGTTATTTCTTCATTCATCCCTTTATTAGTAAACTCTCTGAACATTTGTGGTTGAAAGCCTTGTCCATCTAAATGTGTTTATGCATGATTTGAGTGAGAAATGATTCAGTCCTCCGACTTGATCCAAACACACACTTTTTATTGAGAAAATAGTTACCAAAAGATTAAGTTACCAGGCATCTCTGACTTACATCCTAGGAGAGTTTCCTGGAGTGATAACAAATTGGCGCCAATGCTAGGGAGAGGAGATTGAAGCTCAGCTTCCTTGGTAGATGACATAGATCCAGCTTTGATGATAGACAAAGCCTGGACATCATTTCGGTTGCAATCATCTATCTGGAAACTCCTTGAAGGATGAATTCAGTGGCGACTCCATTATTCAAAATCTGTTGGTGACTCCACTGGTATGACATGAACCATATCTATGCTAAGAGGGATGTGTTCTGTGATTTTTCAAAAATTGTTGGTTTCCCAAATCTAGTACCTACTAAAGATGAATGGGAAAATAGTCTTCCCAAATTTCGAGGAGAAGACTGGGAAGTACCAGCCAAACATTTGTTGGATTTTCATGACTACATGCATCGGTTGCGAGTTGTGCATGAGGATGTTCAGATCTGACTTTTCAGTCTTTCATTAGAGGGAATTGCTCATGATTGGTATCGGTCTCTTCCTCTTTCAAGTGTCAGCTCTTTGGATGATTTTCATGTTGCCTTTCATCTATTTTGTAAAGAGATATATTCAGCTAACCTTCTCTATCCTAAATGTTGTCATGATTTCAATTGGTTTTATAAGGAATCAGATAGTTATGTGAAATATGCTACAGCAGTAGATACCTCTCATTTTGATCTAGACATTGAGGATCTTCATAATGTTAGCCATAGTATAGATGCTTTTGACATTGTACCAAATACATATATTGTCTTAGGTTGTCAACAAGATCCAATTGTTCCATTCGAAGACTTGAAAGATGATGAGCATATTGACAGATCAACAGGTGAAAGTATTGGAGATGTAGTAGATGTTGAGGGTAGCCCACATCTTCCAGATTTACAAACCAAGGGAAGTTGCAGTAGCCATGAGGAACAAGATTTACAGGTACTGCCTAATCTTCAGTTTGAACACCAGAAAGATCTTCTTTCTCCTTATGAATATTCTATTTCAAATTATGATGAGGAATGAGGTGAGATTTTTCCAAATCTGTTTCATGATGTTATTGTTGATCCTGCTATTCAAGAAGCTTCATCTCTGTCATTAGGATCTTATCTTGATCATCCTATATTCAACCAACACGGTGATGAGAAAGGAAATGTTAAGGTTTGTGAAGACTTATTTTTTATTCAAATTTCATCCAGTTCTTCTTTTCAGTAGAGAGATGATCAAAAGTATGTGCATGCTATGATTGATGCTTGTCGTGAATCTATTGAAGATCTTTCTAGTCTTGATATATCCCTCAAAGATATTATTATTGGAGAGTAAAGTGTTTGGTGTGTTAAGACAACACATCATCTTGATGAAATCAGATTACATAGATATGGTGCAGGAGAGCAGAAAGGTTCAGATCAGCTGCTGAGCTCGCATTTTTCTCTAACAAAGGTTGAGCAGTCCACAATCAACATTGAGATAAGTGAAAGCAATCAGTAGCTTAAATATAGCCAGTTGGATCAGCATCTCAAAGAGGTATTCTTTCATGATTTTTATGAACCTATTACAAACTTTTTGGAATCTATGAGTAGCATAAATATCAAAACATTTTTGTCATACAAGGGACAATTTTGTTTCTGTTATCAACTATATTTTTGCGTGATATGGCTTCTATCATTTTTTGGGTCAAGATCAAGAACAGGCTCAGTGAATCATTGTATGACATGGCTTCATTGGAAGCATGAGTTTACTTGATTAAGCATCAGTACAATGGTTAGAGTAGGAGTAGAGAGAGAATAAGCTCACCTTATAAGCAAGTAGATTCTTTTAGTTGTTTTCAACGTTCTTCAATAAGTTGCAGGATTTGGATTAGGTTTTGAAATTATCTTTTGAGACTCCATAGCCCAATGGATGTGAGGCATTGCTAGTAGGTTTACAATTGAACATTTGTGGACAGATTCTAGAGATCTAGTAAGGTTATTAATGACTCCATAGCCCAACGGACTAGACACAATACAAAATCATGGATGATTGTTGAGCAGGTTGCAGGGTTTTCAGAATAAATGGATAAGGCGACAGGTCTTCTTGTTCTTGAAACCTCACAGGGAGGCTTTCATCCCCAAAAGGAGCCAGATGTTAGCGACCAAAAAGTGATGATATCTTTTTGAGAGTGCCCTCATTACTCGCTACTTAAATTATTTTTCCCCTAGGTATTTTTCAAAGTCTCAATTCTTCATCAAGCCTTGAATAATCTACTAAGTAATCTCTTTGCCTAATATTAATTTGATACCATAGCTCTTAACCTGCACTACAATAAGATACAATAAATTTTATTCCTTGGCTTTTATATCTTTATATTTTGAAATAAAAAATTATATTTTTATTTTTAAATATTCCCTAAAACATAAGTGATGTGTGCTTAAGTGCGCATGAGAATTACTTACTATCTTAAGACATGTTACATATGCCAAACGCTGAGCCTAGAGTCACCACATAAGTCAAAACACACCCAGCGCAATTGCCAAGTTCCATATCAGTCCTTTCACCTCATTGACATGTTTAAGTCTCAGCTTGTATAAAATTCACCTAATCTAGGATCCCGATACATTTGACTTATACTGTATTAAGTAGAAATGAAAACAATAAAACGCAAAGACACGTGTCAAGACAACCAGCCAGATACAAGCACCGAGCTTGGTTTTTCAGATTGCAGGGTATCTATTCTTACAAACTATCTGGATATTGTGTCCTTTACATGTATAAGAGGTGTTAATTATTGTCTCTAAAAAATGGAAGGTCATTTTATATCAGCACGCCAAGCAGATAGACAAGTTGTAGTTCCCCAAGTCTTCAAGAGGGTTTCAACTCTAGTTTAACTGTATATTCAAATGGTGGAGGGCTTCAAAGCAAGTCCAAAAACATTCAGGCTTGGTTTCCATTGCCTATGGAGAAACTAACAAGGTGTTAGTTTTGTAAAGATTGGTTTCTCTATTTGGTTTCCTTCAGATTGCAAGTATTCTATCGATGCTGGATTGTTTCAGTCGCCATGGGCAGGGGTTAAGATATATTATGTCAAAACCAAATGTTGGAAGTCGAACACTGATGGAGACCATCACATTATCAAATATTCAACAAATATATCTGAGTTGAAAATATACAAGCAAAGAAAACTGTGTTGATCCATGCAGAGCGTGTAGCTATTCACCGAATCGAATGGCAGTTTCTGTGGAATTGTCTACAAATGCCCTACGATATACAATATCATTCAGAAGGATACACCCAATTTATATCAAAACCCAAGCCTAATTTATTTCCACTTGTTTCATTGAATAAGTTAGGTGAAACATTAACGAATATAAAGGCTATAATATCTAAACGCCCGATGCATGCCCATTCATAAAAAACACAGACACAGAGTGAATGCCAAGTGCCACATGGATGTGCAATTGTCAATCGGTGAGTATAGCTGCGTCTCTCGATTCTTTGACAGTCGAGGGCATTAGATGGAATACATTTAGTCATAAGGAAGGACTACGAGCTGTGCCGAGCTTCATATTTCATTCAATAAACTAATACAACTGCCAAGTGCTAGATCGCAGGTGCCCTATTGGTGACAGATTGTTTTCATATATCATGCGCATAGGTTAAGAACACAGAGCTCAAAGCTTGCATTTTCTTCTGCTATCATTGTTCCTGGTGTCTATTACACTCAATATAAGCCACTTATTTCTACCTGCTAATACATCCAAGAATTCAACACGACTTCAGGAGGCTCGATGACACTTTTCACAAGCCCAAAATTCTGGAAATGGTGTTAGCTACACAGTATTAATTTATGAAAAATACACCCTACCTCATGCTACAAAAATGTTGTTGCTAGATGGATCATTTGCACATGTCTCAGGTAAAAAAGGAATAGGAAACATAGCTTCTTACACAGCATATTGAGGTTTCCATCCTTGTAAAAGGAAGAGGAACATTCCTGAAGATGATCCATGCAACCCAGCTGTCATTGCTGATAATGTTGGTACCAATATTGGAGATATTGCTGGTATGGGATCAGATCTCTTTGGGTCATATGCCGAATCTTCTTGTGCAAGCTCTGGTTGTTGCATCCATATCATCATTTGAAAACTCTCACGATTTTATTGCCATGTGTTACCCCTTGCTCATTAATTCGATGAGTATCATTGTTTGCTTAATCAATGGTTTGTGGGCTGGCCTTATTATTGGTTTTGTCACAGAGTACTACACAAGAAATGCTTACAACCCTGTCCGAGGTGTTGTTGATTCATGCAGGACTAGAGCAACAACTAATGTTATTTTTGGGTTGGCTTTGGGATATGAATCTGTTATTTTTCCTATATTTTCTATTGCAGTAAGCATTTTTGTCAGTTTAGTTTGGCTACCATGTATGGTATTGTAGTAGATTCTTTGGGCATACTTAGTACAATTGCAACAGGATTGGCCATCAATGCATATAGACCTATTAGTTTAATTGTTGGGGCAATGCTTCCTTATTGTTTCTCTGCCATGACAATGAAAAGTGTGGGTAGTGCAGCCTTGAAAATAGTTGAAGAGGTTAGGAGGCAATTCAACACCATCCCAGGTCTGATGAAAGATTTGAAAATAAATGGTTGCACAAGAAGCAAGGAATATAGCTACTTCCAGGACTCTTGACCTCGTAAAAGAAGTAATTTTTTCTCTGCTATTACATGTGGTGGACGCTAAAACATACTCCTATGATGATTACGTCATCATGAAAGCTGAAAAAAAGTGAAAGATAGAATTAAAAAGACCTATCATTCTACAGTAAATGGATTTCCATCTTAGCAAGTTGAGAATACATTCATGTTCAGTAGCTCACACGAGATTTTTTGATTTTATAAGAAGCATCTTTCAACTTGAGGGGTGAAGCTTGAACACTTGGCAGAATAATTATCAGTCAAAGATCCATCCAAATTCCAGATCCTCATTCTTAGTATCTAATGATAAATGTTCAAGCTGTGCTTTCGGTGGTTTAGGTGAACAGAACGATTGTTCATTAACCACCAAAAATAGGGATTTCGATAGATAATTCACTCAGCATCTTTCTAGGTTAACCACCAAAACCTGTAACTAGACAGAGAAAGCTAAATTTTGCACAGATCGAGGTTTTTCTAATCCAAATATTTTGAAAACACTAATGATGGATAGATGATGAATTATGTATTCAGTTTCAAGATTCATTTTTGGTATATAAGGATTAGAAAAGGTGGTCAAGTTGGTTTTGGCACCTATTTTGGT
This sequence comes from Picea mariana, assembly GCA_032191745.1. NCBI lineage: Eukaryota > Viridiplantae > Streptophyta > Pinopsida > Pinales > Pinaceae > Picea > Picea mariana. Next base: position 10,777 of record JASDQU010204454.1, read on the forward strand.
GGAAACAAGTTGGATTTTTTGCACATCTTAGCAAATTCGAATATCTCTTGGAAGAGTCATCACTCAGCCTTGGAAGGCTATTCTACACTGCACAATGAATCCACAAGAGAGGAAGACCATGAAATCTGGGATTGACCTAATTTTTGGGGATCATTCCACATCTTTTGCAAATTAAATTTTGACTTTCTATCTTTAGCATATTTGATCCATGTTTTCAGGATCTCAGAACTGCATTGTAAAGCTATAAAGCTGAAAGTAGAATAGGAACTAAGGGTTCAACTTTGGAGACTTTTTTCATATTATGTAACTCAAAACTTCTCATTTTCATATTGAGTAATACAGGCTTCTTTTGTCATAACTTGTTCAGATTTCATCTTCTTGTCTATTCTGTACTTGCACCTGGATATTTTATTCATGCTGTTATGCTTGTTTATGCCCGT
>JASDQU010204458.1:5969-18833 GCA_032191745.1 Picea mariana
GCATGTCCCTTTCCCATAAAATCACTCTTATTTTATTGCATAACTCCTTGATCATATGCATAGGTTGGCATTGAATATACTTTGCTATCTTCACTTTGGTTGGTTTGTGTTGTCTTGGACCTGATTTCACAAGAGCACTGGAGAGAAGCAGGGACAACAGAGACCTAAGGAAGCGATATAAAGGTATGTCACTCATTCCTTCTGGGTATTAGATTCAATGACTGCAACTTAGAGAAAGAGTCGTGTCCTGTCCTGTTTTGTTCTAGATCCAGGTGGATCTAGGGAGATATGTTAGTGTCCGCGCCTATCGATTTATCCAGTAACATTATTAATTTTCTTTTTCTAAAAGTAACCTTTTGCATGCAACTTTAAGTTCCAAAACAAATTAATTGTAAAAATGATTCTTACTTATTTTGTAAAAGTGAGTTATTTAAGTTATAAATGTAACTTGTTTGTTAAAGTGAGGTTATAGGAAAAGTTTGAGGAGGAGGGGATTTTTTTTTAACTCTTTACAACTTGACAACCTTTTCATGCATCCATTACCATGTGGGTCAACCTCCATTTTTCATGTGGCACATTGGTTTATTTTTATGATTTTCTTCAAGAAAACATAACCTCATCATCTAGAGTCCATTTTTAGTGCCATTTTTTAATACTATTTATTTTTTGAAGCTCTTTCCATCTGTTAGTTTATGATTTTGAAGCCATCTTACCTACATATTGTAATATGGTGAGCCCAAGTGATATTTTACATACTAATTCTAACTAATCTTTCATGGAAATCACATATGGAGGATTTACTAAGAAGTAAGGGACTTTGCCGAGTTACCTTCAGAATATAAGCTGCCCCCTTTGATACATTAAAGAGAATCTATTTTGACAAAAAAATGATTTAACACATGGATTGATAGGGATGCTGATTTCTAATGATTTACAGTTTCACTTTCAATAAATTGAAACCCTATATGTAGCTTAGAAAAATCTAGAAATCATGTTCCGTAAACATAATGAGATGTAAGCTTAGCATCTCATAAATCAATTAATTGCTTTAAATCCCAATGATTTCTCTTGCATTGAGGATTTTTATACGTGTTTAAAACACTTATACTATCACTTGCATAATGTATGATAAAGAAGGAATATGAACACATTATATATATGCACATTCTTGTTAATCTTGGCAATTCCTATTGTGTTTTTGTATCTACTTTTCACTCCCCCAAGGAAGCTCTTACTAGTCAACATACTATTTACAAAATGCCCTCTTTTGAAACCTTCTATGATTCTCTCATTAGAGAACAAGATAAGCTCTTGCATATTGGATTGATTAGCATTGTAGGTACATATAACAAATATTTAATGACATAATAGAAGCAAGGCCGTAACTATACAGAGAAGAAAAATTCTCACAAAAACAAATAAAACAAGGCTCCCAAACCCTCTTAGTAAGTTCACACTCCCGATGGTGATAAATGAGATAAATCAAAAGGAAAGAAGACTAAGATACACTGTGATTTTTGTAGTCAATATGGTTATATGGAGTCTAAAAGTTTCAAGAATATGGAAGCCTTAAAATAAACAATGAAGAAGAACACCATCAATCTTGATCTTCCTTCTTCTAACTCTTCTACTCGTGGACATGCACTTTCCATTTTTTTTTTCTTTTAATGCAACATCTATTTATTCTTATAATAGGGGAATTATTGATTCTATATCATATTTTCATATGGCTAAGGATAATTCCATATTTTCTACTCCTAATGAATGTACCACCATTTTTTTTTGTTGGTGATGATATATCTCCTAGTGTTGTAGGGTCTGGAAAAATTCAACTAGATGATGACAATTTTAATGATATCATTATGTGATTCTAGTCTTGCTTTCAACCTTCTATTAGTATATCAAATCACTAATTTATGTGAAGGTAAAATAATATAGTTTTAGCCTCACTAAGTTTTAATCAAGGATTTAAAGGATCCCAAGCATGTCTTAGAAATCAAAATTGTTGGTGATATTACTAGATCATACAAATTTGATAACTTTGGGTCATCATCTCTTCCATTAGTTTTTATTGTTCATAGCAATGACATGAGGAAACTTTGATATTGATGGTTTGGTCATATAAAATACCACTCATTGCAATAATTATGTAAATAGAATATGATGACTGGTAGACTTCCACTTGTTTCTTACAAAGATGGTGTTTGTTCCAACTGTATTCTTAGCAAACATCATTGAGTGAATTTTTTGACATGTTTTTGGCCTACAAGGCTCTTGTAGAAAAATAATCTAGACACCAACTTCAAAATTTAAGAACAAATAATGGGGGTGAATATGTTAACAATAAATTTAAACTTACTTCACTACACAAGGTATTCAAATGCAACATACTATTCCATACATACCACAACAAAATGTTGTTTCTAAGAGAAAGAATCACACATTAAGATAAATTACAAATTGTATGGTCCAACCTAAGGGATCAAGTGCTCATTTTTGGACAAAAGCCATTAATTGTGACAATTACATAGTAAATCACACTTCCACAAAGGATTTAAAATATATAAGACCATAAGAAGCATAGAGTGACATTAAACCATATGTAAGCCACTATTTTGTGTTTGGTAGTGAAGCACGAGCTCAAATTCCTCATGAGAAATTGAAACATTACAACCTAAGAGTGAGAAGTGCATATTTGTTGGATACTTTGAAGATGTAGATGGTTATATAATTTTTGAACCTCATTCAATATAAATTATTATTAGGAGATATATTAAGTTTGATGAATTTATCTCATCCTACATGCCTAATTTGGTGTTTGTACCATCTTCATATTGTGAGCCATCTTTTATGAATGTGTCATTTTCTATTCTCAACTTTTCTACTACTTATCCTATTTTGGTTTCTTCTTCTTCAAATGATGATAGTGGGGATGAAAATACAACTCCACTTGCTCACCCCCCTCTAGTTGAGTCCATTGAGCATGAACCTACACCAACAACACAACTTCCTAGATGGGTCCATACAACATGATAAGTGGATGGTGATATTGTTAGTGATACTTTAGATCAAAATTGTACACATTCATAGTTTTAGTGAGCCTCCTATCGTTTGGCTCAAAGACTCATGATACAAAATTTTTATAGAAACTCCTGGCCATATAGATAGGGATATGAAAATGAACGAAGAATATTGTTCCTTAACGGGAATGATACTTCAAACCTTGTCACTCTTTTGAAATGAATAAAACTTGTCATATGTAAATGGGTGTATAGAACTAAGTATGTGATAGAGGGAACTGTTGAAAGACATAAGGTATGGTTAGTTCCCAAAGGATTTTCTCAAGTAGAAATAATTCACTATACTAAAACCTTTTCCCTTGTAGCAAAAATGAATTCCATCCACCTTGTTCTAGCCTTTGAAATATTATATAAATGGAGGTACATCAAATGGATGTTAAATACACCTTTCTGCATGGGGATTTGAAAGATTAAATTTACATGGATCAAACTCTTGGCTATATTTAGAATGACTATAGTCTTTTTTGTCGCCTTAAGAAATACTTCTGTGGCCTTAAGAAATCTCCTTGATCTTGGTATGATAAAATGGATAATGTTTTTCTTGACATTGTCTTCTTTAGATGCCATTATATCCCTACTATCTATACCAAGAAAGTGAGTGAACATGTCATAATGCCTGTTCTCTATGTTGATGACCTTATACTCACTGGTAGTGACCCCAAAATTTTGACTCACATGAAATCAAGTCTTAAGAATAAATTTGAAAAGACAAAATTAGAACATTTGCAATATTTTCTTAGCCTCCAAGTATTGCAAACCAAGGAAGGAATTTCCATTTCCCATTCTAAGTATGCATGTGACCCTCTTTGTCACTTTCACATGGAATATTGTAAACCAACCCCATCTCCCTTTCAATTTGGAGTCAAAATTTCTACCACCTATACCACACCTAAAGTAGATACCAATTTGTATAATTAGTTAGTTTGCATCCTTTTGTATTTGACTCATACTTATCACGATATTTCCTTTATTTTTTTATCTTATTACTTGATATATGAGAACACCCTATGAGAGCCATGGGAAAGTAGCAAATATGACACTTTATCATATTTAGGGTACAATTTAGTTTGGGATACAATGTAGTTAAGAGGGGAATCCTTTATTAGTTGGTTTCACTAATTCCAGTTGGGCTGGAGACCTTGGTGATCAAAATTTTACTGTAGGTTATGTTATTAGTCTTGGTTCTAGACCTGTCACTTGGGTTAGTAAGAAAAAATGCACCCTTTATTTTTCTTCAACATAAGTTGAGTATCAAGTAGTAATTAGTGCGAGTCAATAATCCTTATGGATTCGACAGATCCTTTTAGAGTTTGGATTCCAATAGCAACATCCAACCACATTCTAGTGTGATAATCAAAGTGCCATTAATCTTGCCAAAGATGTAGTTCAACATCAACAGAACAAACATATTAAGATACACATGCACTTTATAAAAAATATTCTTTAGAATTATTTTCTCGAAGTTATCTATTGTTGTATAGATGATCAAGTTGCAAAATGTTTCACAAAGTATCTTATAGAAGTGAGGTTTTCTAAGCTTTGATTTATGTTAGGAGTTTAGGAAGTTGCCATTAAGGGGAGATAGGATTTATTGCCTCCTTTATTCCCTATTGTGTCATCTTTGTAAATCCTCCAATCCCATCCCAAGTTATTCTTAAGGGTGGATGTTAGGATATTTACACACTTAAAAGTTAGTTAAGTTCAACTTGGTCTAATGTGTCTTTAGGTAAAGTGTGTTTCTTTTGTGTGATTTTGTAATTAACTAATCCAATATTCATGATTATGTTCTAAATATAAATTGATATGGAATTTCATCTTCTCCTCGATATTAATGGTACTTGATCCATGGCTTAAAACTCGATTGGTTTGTGATCTCTATTTGAAGAGAATGGATGGGTCATTTGCTGATGATTGATTGTGAGAGATTCTTATATAAACTATTTTATTTTTTACATTAATATATCACCTCAAGTGGCTATGTTGGTTGGGGCCATGGACTATTTCACTTGTTGAGGGTTTCAACCACATACACACCGGTGTACTAATATTTGATCTGTTTGTGTCAGTGATTACCTTAAGGTGTTTGACCTATGTGGATATAGCCTATTTAGTAACACTTATTCCTGGATATATCCTATTTATTGAACACTTATTCTTGACTATACCCTATTTATTTAACATTGCTTCCTAACTACCTTATTGGCATTGACACAATAGTCACACCAAGAATAACATACAAAACTACTATGCATCAACCAAAATACCAACAAACATGTGGGTCCATTAGGCCTTAGCTCTATAACCTAACTTAGATACAATATGTAACACCCCTCACATATTAGCACTAAACAAAATATCCAATCTAATTGAAGGAGGGACCATAATTTTTTTCTATGTTAAAACATAACTAACACTTCTAATAAAACATAGATATTTTAACTTTTCAACAAATAATCACATTACAACTCAATTACCAATTCAACCCCATTTGTATTCTCCATACAATGGATAATTCACCAAAACCATTATTTAAATTCATAAAGGGCACCCAAATCACATTTAAAGATCCATTCAATGACCCTATTCAATCAAGATTCATTTTGAGTTATCTGTAACTAAGTTATTCCATAAGCATAATCATAATTATTTTTAATTAAAGAGAAATGATTCATAATATAGATCTATAATCCAATATCGAATATCCCATACATATATTTTATCCATTCCAAAAGTCATTCCAATCATACAAGGTCATTACTCAACATGGGAGCATCCACAATCCTGTAAACAATTAGATTTAGGTTCCATTGAGAATATGCATATAGAAAGTTACAAGGAATTTATATCTTATATTACACTTCAATAAATAGTCTTCCATAATCCCAAGAAATTATCCATAAGGTTCTTAATTTATGTCTACTAGTTTTAGGTTCAAGCCTTATTTCAAATACTAGGCAGGTATGGCATTACCAATAAATACTTAGCATAGAGATTATGTCCACCTTTTGTTCACAATATACAAGAAAATTGAACACAAGAACTAAACCTTCATGGTTATATTAATCACCTTCAATGGTATCAAAAATCCATTCATTAACTGATATCTACAAGCATATACTACTACCTATAAATTATAATCAACTTATTAGTTGAATTTGATATGTAATTAATTATATAAAAATATAGTTGATACAACAACCCATTTCTCATCCATCCAAATTATTTTCCCAAACTCAAATTCATGAATGGAAGGCAAGCATTATGAACATAAATTTTCTTATCCAATTTGATTTCTTCTCACCTGATCTAGGTGGATCTTAGTGGCCATCCACCTTTTCCACTAAATCAATGTTTTCGAGCCTGTGGTTTTGATAAACCATGATATCCATCCTTTTGATGGGGAATGTAATGTAATGCCTTCTCCTTTTGTTAATTAAATCCATCATGTAATGATTTCCTAGTGGTGTTATGTACATTTCTTCAGTTTTAATACACCAGATCCCATAAGAAATCCACAGTTAAGCATGCTTGGGTTAGAGTAGTATTGATATGGGTGTCCTCCCAGGAAGTCCTAGTGTTTACATGCCTATCAAATTTCATAAACTTAGACAAATTTATCCCACACGCATCATGGGAATTATTCTCCTCTCACTCTCTCATATATAATCAAGGTGAAGGAGGTCCTTTGAGCATGCAATGGAGTGTGATGTAATGTTTATTGTGAATGAGCGTAGTTGACATCTCTCTCTCTTCAAAGAAAAGATATGACGATTCTAGCCAATTTTTGTTCTACAGTATTATATTATTCATCAATAGAAGTTGGGTTTCACTATATTTTTGTGTTCTCTGCTATATTTTTATTTAAATCTCATTTTTTTCTCAATATAATCTGGATCAATGGTATCAGAGAAATATACTCGTTATTTCTTGATGGATGTCCCCATCGAGGTAACGATACAAAGATTTGGGTATTGAGATATTTTTTCTTGGGGATGAATGCTCTCGCTAGCCTAAGCGACCTACCAAGGTAGAAGAAAAGAGAGATGACAGAGCATGAGATTCTTTCAAGACGTTTCTCAAGGAATCTCTCACATGATAGAGAACAAGATGATGGAAAACATCACTTATATCATTCGATGACTATCAATGGTGGTCAAGGCATCTTCAACAAGAAACCATTTGGAAGGTGAAACACCCTTCATGATACAAGTTGATTTTGATATCCCCTTATTTGAATACCACATAGATGTAGATTCTCTAGAGAAATGGTTGAATATACTAGAAGGTTATTACTCTTTCCAAATTTTTTTCGATGATCAAAATATCACCTTCTTTCTCCTTAAAACACTTCCCCATGTCAAATCTTGGTGGGAAGGTTACTTGGAGAGGCACACCATGGATGAATATACACCTTTCGAGAGAGAAATCACCTAGGTAGCCTTTGTGGATTCCCTTAAGGAGGAGTTCTACCCTGTTGGAAGCTGTGATGACTAGTATATGAGATGGACAACTCTGCATCAAGAGAGAGACCAGATAGTGCTAGAGTATACCAACATCTTCCATACCCTGCACTCAAAGTTGGGTATTCAAAATTCTGAGAGACACTTGGTTCTAAAATAATGAAGTGGCCTACATAGGTACATCCAAACATAGATGGGTTTCTTGGACATCTCCTCACTGGGACCTGCTTAACGATATGCTATCAAAATTAAACATAAATTTAAGTAGTGAAATAAGCAAGAGTCTAGGTCTGCAAATCCAAAAAAATAGAAGCATGGAAAAGGTGGCCATAAGTTATATAACAAAGGAAAAAGAAAGGGAGGCCAACCTTAATACAACCAGTCCAAGACACATGCAAATAAGGGTAATATGAAGATGAAGAAGGACATTGGAAAATGTTGTGAGTTACATAAAATCCCCTAACAAAACACTGATGATTGCCACTCGAAATAGTCATTGCTAGATGAGCTTAAAGAAAAGGAATTGGCCTAAGGAAAGTGGATCATTGTTGAAAATCCCTGTGCTACCATCACAAAAACACAGATCCAAATAGATGAGTTATAGGAGATTGAGGAGGGGGAGTGCCTCTTTCATTCATAGATATGGGTGAAGTGGACCCCACTACATTTCATTATTGACAACAGGAGCCAGAAGAAAATGATCTCAATCGAGGTCATCAAGAAACTAAAACTATAGATAATAGCACATCCCCAACCATACACCATTGAATGGTTGAGCTAGGGACAAGAAATCCAAATCAGCCAATAGTGTTGCCTATCCTTCAACATGAAGCCCTTAAAATATGAGGCAATGTGTGATGTTTCCCCACTTAAAGTTTGTGATGTTCTTTTATGACAACAATATTTGTGGAGACGTCATGTTGTTTATGAGTCTCGGCCCCATAGTGTCATTGTTACTATGGGGGGTTATCTCTATAGGATACCAGAGGTATTTATGACTACTTCCATTTCATTGATCTCGACAAAAAAATTCCACAAAATAATCTCTTAGACCACAAAGTTTTCCATCTTCACAATCCGGTCAGAAGGTGAATAAAAGGTCACTGTGACCACCACAACCTCACCCAATACCTTTATGTACAGTAGAAGCAGGTCAAAAATATTGTAGAGGAGAAAAAAGATAATAATTCATCTATGAGGGTGCCTCTGCAATTCCAAGTCAATCATTCCATCGACTTGGTTCCCGTTTCTCCCTTACCCAATGGCCAATCTATAAACGCTCCTTTCCAGAGAATGAGAGTTTTCCATATGTTTAACATAGATATAATAGACCCATTCATAGATCTATTGGCCATGACCCTTTTTAGGTGTGATTGGGGTTCCAAATATTAACCCCCATTGATATATCTCTTCCTACTGCATCTTCACTGACATAGTTTTCCCACACTCAGACCAAGGAAGATCATGCATCAATATTTGTTGAACGCATCCAAAACCTCCAAAAATAGGTTCATGACATTCTTCACCAAGATAATTCCAAGTACAATCAAGACAACTACTTCAACAAGGCAAGAGGATCACCAAGGTTCCACTACAAGGAGAACACCTTCTAGTGGAGGTTTTCGCGAAGGTTTTTAGTGTTACAAAATTTGGAAATTTTTTCAAAAGAACCTCCACTACAACCTACTCTATTGACTATGCAGGTTTTAGTGGATGTTCCATATAACTAAAAACAATTGGGCGGGAGGAGGTTGTAGCAGAGTGTTTTTGGGTGTTGTTCTTGTTAAAACAAATTGGTGTGGTATTGGCAAACACGCACTAATGTGTTGATATAATACAAATGCACCAGTGCATTAATATAATACAAATGTCCCGATGCATTAATATAATAAAAATGACTTGGTGAATTTATAACTATTGCGCACAAGTTCATCCCTTTTTGTCATATGTAGAGCATTGACACTCTTATAATTTCTATGCACTGGTTCCGTCTTGTTTGCGTATGAAGCACTGGTGTGTTTTAGGTTTTGTACACCCTAGCATGTTTAAGTTATAGTGAGCACTGATGCGATCAAGTTATCCTGAGATCTAGTGTGTTTAATATAGCATGCAGTTCGTTACTTGTGTAATTAGTACGTATCGATGTTTGTTTTACCATGTGCACCGAAGGGTAGTGAAATTTTGAATATTCAAAGTGAGATGTCAACGCCATTATTTTTACTAAGCAATGGTGCATATATTATAGTAAAGGAACCTATGCATAAATAATATTTAGAACCCCGATGCATATAATAATCTTAACACACCGATGCTTAAATTATTTTTAGTGCCCCGATGTATATTTTAAATATGAACATCATAAAATTTTGAAACAATAAATATTATTGTATGTTTCTTCGTTGTAATGACCCCCGTCGTTACGACCACATGCTACGCATAACAAGTGATTTTTTTTTTTTGAAGTAGGAAGGTAACAATGACAACATTTAATCAACACAACTTGATGACAAACACAACACACACAATTCAGGCAGCAGGCAACATAAGGACACAAGTAACATGAACCTTTAAAGAAAGGGAGACAAACAATCAATGATTCAACACTTTGCATGGCGCCCCAAAAACAACAATGACCGATCATCAGTGGCCTTTCACCGTGCAAACCAGAGAAATCTAAATATTTATACATTACTTCAATAAACCTTAATTTATAAGCGCGCAAGGGAGCTGACATACACAATCTAACTAGCAATATCAAACTTGAGGCACAATTCTATTTAATTTCCAGGCACGCTACCTTCATCAATCATTTATTAAAATGAAAACTGAAGCATGAGATGTGATATACATTCTGGGGTACTTCATTTAATCACACATACATCATGTTCATGTAAACCATAACTAAGATTACTCAACTTGGCAGGTTAAATAACAATTGACTAAAAAAACTATAACTTGTAATACATCCACCTATCTTCTAAAATCAAGAGTGTAACCTCCATTAAAATTTTTCATCGTAAGCCATTAACTTCCTACATCATGATAATACTTAGTTTAATCGCTAACATAAAACAATTAAACACTATTAAATCACTAACTTAAACAATGAATAATATTAAATCACTAGCATAACAAATAAACATTATTAAATCAATAACAAAAACAAATAAACATTATTAATTAATTACATAGTCCTCAATTAAAAGGTTTATTGGGCTATTCGGCAATTTCCAGCTATAATAAAGTAACATACCCAACCCAAGGCACTATCAAGGCTATGTCCCATCCCAAGGATCTGGTAAAAGCGATTAACTCGCTAAACAAATTGTTACCAAATAGAACCACTGCCAACACAACCTCTGTAAAAAATAATTAAAAAAATCGTTGTCTAATAAATTTCTGGCATGCCATATCTGCCAGTTCTTTAAATAGCTGTCAATTTAATCATTGTTAAAATCTAAAGGAAGTTTCACAGACCATGGTATCTGTAGTAGTGCATAAGGCGTGTGTCCAGTCACATTATCAAAGTTCCAAAGTACCAGACAGTTACAGTGAAGTTCTTTGTGCGAGTTCCAGAAATTGTAAGCAGCCCATTGCTATCATTTACTCAGTTCAATTACTACAACTATTTGATTAGGTTAAGGCTTGATACCACTAGTGATACTGGTAAAGCTATGGGCATCGCCTCAACCTTTTGGGTAAGGTGATTTCCTAATTGGGCCGTCTTTTATGTAGTAAAGAAACAATAACGTTGGTTATAAAGAAATCCTTCATTTCGGTTTGATTAGAGTAATACTTTTAACTCAACAATAGATCCTATGACTCAAACATAGATAAGACTAAAGAATAAAAATAGGGACGAAGGCGGTGAGAAGATGAAGAATTTTGGGCAGAGCAATTCAGTGAGAGGATGATAATGCTCAGATGGAAGGGCTCATGCACGGATCACTTTGTGAGATGCCCCTGGAATTGAATTGGGTGACTGTAAGCGGCCCAGTTGCTTGCCTGAACAAACATTCAAAGTGTAGCTCGTTTATTTCTTTTTATTTTTCCAGATGCTGCCTTTCGTGGGTTCAAGTCATTATTAAGATAACGATTTTTCTATGTTTTGTATAATAAATGTCCAACCCCAGGGATCATCACATACAGACTAAAATGTTAGTCTGTCTCTTGAGGCAACAATGGTTTAAGATAATGTAAAGGATCAATGGTAACATTTGAACTCTATCGCAAATCGACGATTGGCATGGGCCTCCAGAAACGTTGGATGAACTCGTATCAAACGACACCCTCAGTCCGGAACATGCTATTCAAGTTTTGTTGTAGTTTGACAAGGTGCTTGTCTGAAGTTGTTTTAGATATCCATTCTGAACACGTCTGTTGTTTTACAAGACAACTTCTATAATTTTCCTTGTCCTTGTAAATAAAAAGGGAAATGATAAACGCAGGAATAATTAAGGATTTTTCACAGAGATAGTCACGAATAAATGCAGAGACAACTCAATGATCTCAGAATAAACATAGGAATAAATAAGGATAATACACAATGACAGTTATGCATAAACGTAGAGAATCAATACACAGAAGATTAATACAACTATGAGAACCAAACGCATAGAATCACAATGCAGAGAATTAAAACGCAGAGAATCAATACGCAGAGAGTAAAACACAATAATCACAGAGCAATGAAGGGAATAAACACCCATGAGAGAATTCCTTGCTGGGAAGAGAAATTATCCTACACTTATTATCCATGCACATAAAAGCAGGACATTTGAATCTAAATCTTTAACACTGGAGTGAAAGACAGTCGATTCGGCTCCTGGACGACTACTCAGGCACAGACTAATGATTTAAAGGATAAGGGACATAAGATAAAAACACAATTTTTCTTCTTATTAAATCAGTAAAACAAACGCAGAGAAGTCGTTGCATTCAGAGTTTGGGTTCGCCATGGGAAATAAAAAAAAAATACAATGAGCATAAGGATGGGATGAATTTAAGTTCTCTGATCATAAAACGTTGGGCTCATTAAGACAAATTTGCTGAAAGATAAAAATGAAATCTCTGGATAGTGTTATGCTAAATAAAACATAAACTTTAACAAAATAGAAGTACCTTTTTTTTTTTAACTAGAACGGTTATGTGGCATTAAACGGTTTTCAGGCGAGCCTGAATCAGAAAGTTACATTTCTAAAGAAGGTTGGTGACCTCTAACAATGCTGCCAACCTTCTTGTGAACGTCTTGGGAAACCCATCCCATTTGCTTCTTGAACTATTTCGAGAAAATGACAAAAATTGCATACATGAATAAATTCTCA
>JASDQU010204459.1:0-10491 GCA_032191745.1 Picea mariana
ATTATGTTACAAAATGGGTGGAAGCCAAAGCATTAGTGAGAGCTACAGAACAGTCAGTGGTCAACTTCCTCTTTGAAGAAATATTTGTTAGATTTGGAGTACCACGGGAGATTGTAACAGACCAAGGAGCACAGTTCACTTCTAAAATGGTGAAGGACATAGCAAACAAATATCAGATCAAGCATCGGAAGTCTACACCCTATCATCTACAAGCAAATGGACAGGTGGAATCTACTAACAAAACTCTAGAAGCAATCATGACAAAGACAGTCCAAACACACAGGAAAGACTGGTCAGACAAGTTTCAAGAAGCTTTATGGGCATACAGAATCACCTATAAAGATAGTATTGGGTTTACTCCTTATCAGCTGGTATATGGTAAGCAAGTTTTGCTGCCTATAGAATTTCAAATTCATACTTTTAAATTAGTAGCTGAATTAGGACTAGATCTTTCCGAAGCACAAAAAGAGAGGATCATGCAATTAAATCAATTGGATGAGATGAGATAGGCAGTAGTGGAACACAACACTTTGATACAACAACAGAGGGCACATTGGCATGACAAGTATATCAAGAAGAAACAATTCAAAGAAGGAGACTGGGCTTTGTTATTTGATTCAAAATTCAAAGATTTCAAAGCTAAATTCACAACTCATTGGATTGGTCCTTATGAGATTGCAAAAGTATATGACAATGTCTCAGTCAAATTACAAACAATAGACGATGAGGCAAGCTCATTCATAGTCAATGGACACAGGCTGAAGCTCTACAATAAGCCTATAAGAAAAGAAGACTTTTTACATCAAATATCTCAGCAGAATGAAATGGAAGTGTTGGAGAAACAAAACCATGTGTCTCCTCCATATTCTACTTAAAAACAAAACACATAAAAAATAAAAAATATATAAAAAAAAAAGAAAAAGAGAAAAAAAAGAGAAAAAAGAAAAAACAAGAAAAAAGAGAAAAAAGAAAAAAAAAAGAAAAAGAAAAAGAAAAAGAAAAAAATGGAGTTTAGTTGTGAAAACCCAGGTAACTGGCACAATATAAAATCGAATTCTGATTGGAAAACCAAGTAACATTGGCCAATCAAAATTCTTCAAATACTGATAAATTTTCATCATCAATTTCTGGTTTTATTTGTTCAACTTCAAAAGTTTTTTCTAACTTGAGGACAAGTCAATGAATAAGGCTGAGGGGGATAAGGTATATCTTGAAACCCTTCAACCCTTCTACAGATGACAGCATGCATTCAGGAAAGGAACCTACTTCATTTCAAGTTCAGCAGAGGGACCTGAGAAAGACAACAACTCCATTCAGCAGAGGGACCTGATGAAGACACTCATTTTAATCAGTAGAGGGACCTGGAAGTATCCATTTACAACAGAGGGACTTGATGAAGACATTCATTCCAATTTCAACAGAGGGACCTAATGAAGACAGTCATTTCAATCAGTAGAGGGACCTGAAAATATCAATTTCAATCAATAAAAGGACCTGAGATACTAGCAAAGTAAATACAAGAGGAATCCGAGGACTTCCACCAGCATTCCATCCAGCTTCAGTCAACAAAAACACATGGAGCAAACAAGTTAGTATATTTTCTTTTTTTTAAGGCTTTAATTTTCAAAATTCTTCCTAAGCTAGGAATGATAAATGCCCTATCCTTCCATTTTCCCTACATTATCCTTTCATCACTCCATCTTTCATCCTCAAAAGCATTCAAAATGGTACTCAGTAGAACCACTTTTGGTTTCCAAAGGAGTTATAAGGAGGGATTGGGTTTTAAATACCAAAACAAAGTGTTTGATTTGAAGCTGTCTAAGCTCTGTTAGATACACAGACTAAGGTATTGTTGCATGAATCAAAATGGTTTGTATACATTAAAAAGGGGTTATAAGAAGAAGTTCATATTTGATGAAGGAATTGAAATTCGGGAGTTATATGGCAAATGAGCATTCTTTAAAACCACATCTCCTAATAATTTCAAAAGGGGAGAAGAGTACAAGGTACAATCAGAGTTACACCTTTAGTTGTGATTGATGTACAAACCATTTTCAAAAGTGAATCTCCACCAACGTTTTTCCCTTTTCATTTAAGTAAAACGATTCAATTCGTTTTAATATATGTTGAGTCTCACCAAATATGCACGCTGTGTCTCACCTTGCATGCCCCGAGATTCGAACTGTCGACGCACCTCTACATACACTACCACCATTTCGAATTACACACCCCGTTGTTCTCCCTACGCATTTCAAATCCCTATATTCTAGTTCGTTATCCCTACATTCTAGTTCATTTCTCCTCCTACGCATCCTAAATCCCTACACTATAGCATATTGACCCGTCCCTACTCCGAAATCCTCTGATAGAAAACAAATTGTAGGTTGACAATCACACTGTCAACATACAAGATTTCGTTCTGTGGAAGAAAACACAGGGGAATTGAAGAGGTACGTGGTGAAGCAAGGGCAGAAAACGTATCAAAACAGGAGTCGACCTCTGAAGGTAAGCCCGAACTCAGAATTTACACAGTCAAGTATAAATTCAACATTCTGGATACAATTGTAAATGAGCTAGTCCATGATTTAGTAGAGCCCGAATTTGAAGAAGGAAATTGAGTTAGAATTCGACAGAGGAGCCCGAGAATTTTTCAAATTTACCAGGTATGCCTGTGCAAAATTTTTCATGAACAGAGAACAAGCTTAGGGATAAAAAATAAGAGATTTCTTTTGTTAATTTGAACAAAAACTCTTCTTGAAGACCATACACAGAAATTAAAAATTCACACAGAGTCTAGAAGTTTGAAAAAATTGCAGAGTTGAAGTTTTTTTTCAAACAGTGGGAATATTTGAGGTCTTGTTTTTGAAAATTTTGAAATATGGTATCAAGATATGAACCTGGAAGGCTTGTAGCATCAGAAATACATAGAGATTGCATGCAAATTCTGGAACAGAAACATTGGTTAAGTTTTTTTGAAAAATTTGATGGATTTTGTGTAGGAATTGCCTTAGACTTTGCTCACTCATTTGATGGAGAGAGAGCTACTGTTGGGAACCTTCCTATCAGGATCACTGAAGATAGCCTTGCATCTATCACTGGACTACCATAGTTAGGGGAGAGATATTTTAAAACCAAACATTTCAAGGATAAATCATGGGTGCCTTTTATTTCAAGGTCAAGGGTAGCAACAATTAACTGGAAGAAAGGAATCCCAAGGAGTTGGTTGGTCCATCCCTGGGATGAGTTGGCATACCTGATACAAAAATTCATAACCTGTGAGGGTAGGTTTAGCATCATTTATTTATACCATATTAAACTGCTACAGCATTTGAGAGGTGACTGTGAGATTAATATGCCTTACTTTCTCTTACAAAGTCTTTCCAAAATGGCCAAGACTGTCCAAAAGCAGGGAAGGAACACAGAGAGGAGTTTGTATCACTGTGGTCTTATCAAAATGATTATTAAAGATGAACTTCAGAAGCAAAATATGATTTGGCAACAGTTTACCATTGAGAATGGTTTTGAGACCATAAAAGAGGAAGTAGGAGAGGAGCACATTCTAGTAGTGACTGATGATGAAGGAGAGGTACAACACCCCAAGGCAAAAAGCCCAAAACCGCTTATGGGGGGGAGAAAAACAAGAAGTATGGTATTAAAAGAAAAGGAACTTGAGGAAAAAGAATTTTTTTTTACCACTTATGAAAAGAGGACAAGAAAAAGGCCACAAGTTCAAAAAGGCCAAATACAAGAGAAAGATGATGAAGCACAGCAGGCACAATATGAACATATTCAGACACTTGAAGCACAATCATTTGAAAATGATGGCTTTGAGGAACATGAAACCTCTACCTATGAACAGATGAGAGTGAATATGGAACAACTAATCATGGACATGAAAGAAGAACCCCAAATGGAAGAGGTGGCTGGTACATCCATATCTGAACTTGACAGGAAGAACAAGAAAATAAGAAAGATGAAGAGAAAAATCAAAGAAATTGAAGTCTTAGAAAGATACATCAAAACATAAAATGAAATGCTGAGAGCTCAAAGCCACAAAACACAAGAGGAAAATGACACTTTGAAAAAGAAATACAAAAAACTTCAAAAACAGAATAAGTTAATTTCCAAACAAGCTTACAAGTGGTTCCAGCAGAAAAAAGCTTATAAAGAGAAGTATCAAAAGATGAAAGCACTTCATATAGCTCAAGCGAATGTGGAGACTTTATTGCAGGCAGCAGAAGTAGCAGAAGATCAGTGACACATGTCAGGGACATTTTTGTTCATGAGGATATGCAAGGACTTCCTCTTGGGAGAGATGTTGAGTCCATTTTTGTGTTTCCATAAACCATACTTTTGCCTCTTTATTTATCCATATTTCCTTCATTTCATTCCACATTTTCCATGAAATAGCCTATGCAAGGTATATTTGTCATTCTTTAGCTTAAGAATTGAATTTTCTAAATTTTAGCATTAAAATTGGAAATTTACCAGAAATTACAGGATTTGACCAAATCCCGTAAAATCTCCGTGGTTTGTATACTTGCAGGACACCTGGGTGAAATATAAAACTTGGGTCATGTTCCCTGATGTACAAGGATAGAGAATGAGCTATCAGATTCGAAATCTAAACCTTCTAGATGTCCAGTCAACGCTGGTCAAACAGGGCCACTTCAGCAGAAATTGCCCTGTTTCAGCCTTAAATCTTGGACAGTTTTGGATTTCGTGGGATTTTGACCATATATTGAGGATCTAAAGGAGTCATTCGACTCTCTTAGGATATTGTGGATCTAATTATGATATTTAGGAGACATTTTATCATTTTTGGTTTTTAGACTCTTGTATAAATACTCTTAAGCTTAAACTAGTAAGACACTCTTGATATGAATGAAGAAACTTGAGAATTTGCACTCTTGAAGATCATCTCTGTGTTTTGTTCATGTGAATACTTATGGTGATTTGAATGCTACTGGAGTTCTTTTTTAGCTGAAGTCAACTAAAGTGTACCAGGGAAGCATTGGAGGGCCCCCATTGCCAACTAGTACACTCTTTCCTTGTGTTATTTTTCATGTACATGTTTTAGATCTTGCTTGCTGTAGATGAGTTTTATCTTGCTGTAGGTAAATGAATTTCATAGCTCAGTTACATGCTTAATGTTTTGAAGCCTTACTCATATTGTGAATGGTTTCTTGAATGAAAACTCAATGTGTAGTTTGACTTCAAGCATTAAGATAGTTTTGAATGCTTTTGAGTTATTTGTGCTTTCAGTATTTTGATTTGATTTGATGATAGTTGTTAATGAATGAATGAAAGAAGACAATGAATGCATCTCTTGAATAAGAGTTTTGTTCTTCTAACATTTGATAGGTCTTAAAACTTTCTCTTGATTGCTTACCGTTTTTACTCTTTAGAAAAACAAGTGCTGATTACTGTTATGAGATCTATGAAGATGACTTCTGAATAGAAGCTTAGCATCTCTTTCACATTCAGCCTTAGCATAAATTTTTGGTTTATCCCCATTAAAGATAAAAACTATCTCTAAATCCATATACTTTGGACGTGCCTCTAAGTTTTACAAACACCAGATTGACAATCATTTACACTCTACTTTACTTGGGTAGATTGGAGCTCAACAATAGCAACCTGTGAACTTATCTTTTTATAAGGTTTTTACATAGGAAAATGCAACTTCTTTTCTCAGGAAAAGTTCTTCTCCCTTCTCTCTTTAGGAACACAGGCCACTGACCCCTCTGAAGGCAACAGATAGGTTTACATCATTAATGATCATAGGGATGACGAAAATAATGTGTAACAGAGAGCCCCCCAAAGTATGAAGTTAGAACGGAGTGATAGCTGAAATACTTTGTCGAGTGTGTGTAGGGAACAAGGAACAGTCAGTCGGAAACCTGCCAACAAACAAGGAAATACAGTACAATAATATATCATCACTGAGGTAGGCATTCCCATACTCATAATAAAAATGACTCAAAGCGTAAATGCCGACATGTAAAGATCCATGTTAAGTAAGACAAGTCATGGCCACCAAACATACACTGTGGATCCATGCCAATATGAATCAAATCTGAACATAGCCACCAAAAATACATTGTGGATCTATGTGTTAAAGTCTCAAATTTGAACATAGCCACCAGACATACAATGTGGATCTATGCAATAGTACACTGAATATACTCCAACACAACCTGGATCTATCAGAAAATATCCAGGGTCTTCGTCTCCACCACTCTATAGTACGAATCTAACCATGTGATTACATGTGCTGAAGTTGAACATGGTAGAAACCACTTGATTACCGGTCATTACTGTATACCGTTAACAAGTGCGAGGGAAATCACCATTAATGTCAATGACTCCCAAGGTGCACTAGTACAATCCAACGAATGTGAATAAATGAGTTGAAGTTGAAAACTCGGCAGAATCTCCCGATCAGGGGTCAATAATGAAAACCCACTGTCGAAAGCGAAGAAACTTACCATTGAGGTATGCAAGTCCCAAGGTACCAAATAGTTTCTAAGTCTAATTCCTGGATAATGAGTTGAAGTCGACAGGAAAAGACTCGTCACAGGAGGGCCTTAATGTATCCCACATCAATGAAACGAAACAAGTAACAAGATTTGATGTGGATCAGAGTAACAAGTGATTCAGGACTGACTTAGGGATGGCCAATGCAATAGAAGGCTTAAGGACTGCAGAAATGGTCGACGCAATAGAAGGCTTTCCAGGTAGGACATCTTTTTGAACATATTGATGACACGACAATTGTCTTGGAAATACTGACTCAACAACAAGTATCACAGACCAATTTGTAATCTTATAGGAGTATGATCAAGAGACAAGTGGATTTTCCAAGCTAGACACAAGGTGAGTGAAAGGGTGTCATGTTCAAAAGGGACTCTCCCACATAATACAGATTTAGACACAATTCTTTCCCAATTTTTCCCCCACCATTTCTGGCGAGTACCTCTTTATTTTTACGCAAGCTTGAGGAGGATAACATATGCTTGTCAATTTAAGCTCATCCTTCGGATGAGTCCCTCGGAGTATGTTTAACAAACCCTAGGAAGGAGTGGTTCGATCCCATTGTGGGTCTTTCGATGTGTATTTAACGAGTCCAGAGAAAGAAAACTCATGGGTTTTTCATGTTTAGAGAGTCTGAAAAACACTTAAAGAAAACTCAGGTCTCATATGGGCCTTTCAATGTTTGTTTTATGAGTCCAAAGAAAGAAAACTCATGGGTTTTTCATGTTTAGAGAGTCTGAAAAACACTTAAAGAGAACTCTCTCAGTTTCTTTTTCGTAAAGTAATTTGGATGAGACCGAAAAATAGATAAATTATCGCTCACCAGACGCTTACTTCAAATACTTTATCGAGCGTGAAAATAGCAAGGTCGCTCGGTGATCTTTTCATGTTTAGAGAGTCTAAAAAGAGATTAAAGAGAACTCCAGGGGGGTTGCGATCTTTTCATGTTTAGAGAGTCTAAAAAGAGCTTAAAGAGAACTCTAAGGGGGTTCCTTTTTCGTATAACCTTTACGAGTCCGAAAAGTGATAAAAGTATACTCGGTTACATTCTCACATATTTACAAGCATGAGAAAGAACAAAGACTAAGCTCGGTAACTTATTCTCATGTATTTACGAGCATGAGAAAGAACAAAGACTAAGCTCAGGATTGTTTTCATTTTTACGCAAGCTTTAAAACAAAACCAAACTATGCTTGGGATAGATTTTAATTTTTACACAAGCTTAAAAACTAAACAAAACTATGCTTGGACTTGGTTTCATTTTTACGCAAGCTTGAACCATAGAAAACTATGCTTGCAAATTCCCAATGCATGGTTGGTACTTAGCCCCCAGCTTAAGAAGCTAGTGGCTCTACTTCAGCATGAAGTCCAGAGGCTGGAAGTATGGCCCCCCAAGCTTCATTTCATCCGATGACAAAGGTAGAGGAAATGAAGCTTCAAATACTGGATGAAGGACTTGACTCAAATAGAGAGGGGGGAAACTATTTCATTCTTTAACGAGCTTAACATAGAAACAAGAAATATGCTCGTAACCTCTGTTTCATTTTTTAACAAGGTTGTCACAGAGACGAAAAAACTATCCTCGTAAGTGGTTTCATTTTTTAACGAGCTTGAAATCAAAAAACCATGCTCCAAGACCTCTGTTTCATTTTTTAACGAGATTGTCACAGAGATGAAAAAACTATCCTCGGAACCTCTATTTCATTTTTTAATGAGGTTGCCGCAGAGACGCAAAAACTATCCTTGAAACCTCTGTTTCATTTTTTAACGAGGTTGCCGCAGAGACACAAAAACTATCCTCGAATAGTCTCTCTTCTTGATCATGGATTCCAAGAGGACAATGCTCCAGAATGACACCATGTCAAGGGACAAAACTCGGTCATGGCTTCCAAGAGGTCTTCTCTAAAAGGAAGAAACATACTCTGGAAGGACACCATGTCGAGGGTTGCAACAGGAGTTAAGAGATCAGGCTCTAACAACCTTATCGAAGAGATTACCATGCCAACTACTGGATCTAAATCATCAGAAGTTGAAGCCATGGGTGACAACGCCACATAATTGACCTATGGTGGGGGCGACACTATCTGCATACAAGAACCATTCAAGGAAGCAATCCAAGCGGGGTCAATGAATGAAAGTTGATCAACAGTCACAATTCGTCCATCGTGAGGGAAAGATATCACACGAAAAAGAGTAGACACAAAAGCTTTCATGGCATAGACATAATCTCGCCCAAGGAGTAAAGCGAAATCCAAGGGGTCTTGGACTACCATGACGTCAATAAAGACAGTTTTTCCTCCCAGAGTTACAGGAAACTGAGGAAGGGTCCCTAAAGGTTGACTAGTTCTTTTGTTAAAAGCTAAAAGATTCTGCGTAACCGGTGCAAGTGGAGGATAACCCAAGGCTTGCCAAGCAATAGAGGACAAAATACTAACAAACGAACCTTCATCTATCAACGTTTGGGGAACGTCCCGACCACAAACCTGTACTGTAATCTGGAAAGGAATGTAAGAGGGAAGACGAGGTCTAGTTAGCACATCCCAATCAAAATGGATGGCTGCATTACTTGGAGGGGGTCCTACGGGAGAAGGAGGAATACCCCCTGAAATGACAGAGTCTGTATCAACGAGAAAAACCTGGGAAGTATCGGGTTTACTCTCGAGCGGGAGAGTAGGATCAATCGATGGAGAGATCAGATCGACCACTTGGATGTCATTCTCCAAGGGGAGAATGGGGTCAATAGGTGGAAACGGATCGACCGCTTGGGTTTTACTCTTTAACGGGAGAGTGGGGTTGACCGAGGATGGGATCGGATCAACCACTTGGTCTATTGGTTCATCCAAAGACGTGACCAGATTGACCACTTGATCAATCGGACTGACCGACAGGGGAACCGGATTGATCATTCCATCAACTATAGGTGGGTTGAGAGAAAGCTTGCGATACGCAACTGGAAGTTGAGGCTGTGAAACAATCATGTATTTTAGGAATTTCGAGGCTTCATCCATACGAGGGCAAAGGTGAGTGAGATGACTCCCTTTGCACAACATGCACAAGAACTTGACTCTACTTTTCTTCTTCCCAATGGTATCGTGACTAGTTGACGGGAGGTCATCAACATGTTGTTCAAAGGTTGACAACATGAGTTGGCGAGGATGTGTAGACCATGCTTCTACAACCTTGGATAGACCAGGGCAATCCTTAAGAAGATGGCTACCCTTACAAAGCCTGCAAGGGTACTTGGGCTTACGGGTTGTTTGGGTGATCTTGACATCATCAACACTCCCAGCACGATTAACAGTAACTGGTTGTTTTCCAACATGTTTGACAGTGGTTGGAGGTTTGGATCCTTGCTTGATTTTCTTCTTCTTATTCTTCCTTTTCTTCTTCTTCTTATTCACCGAGTTACTAGCTTCAGAACTTTCGCTCGACGAAGAAGAAGGAACGGAAGGCGACCTTGCAAGCGAAGAAGGTGAAGAAGACCTTACTGGTGAAGAAGGTGAAGGATCAACATGAGGTTGATGCTCTTGGGGGGAAGGGCTTGTGACTGAAGCACTAACTGCATTCAGGATTACCTGAGTGGAAAACAACCATACCAGTAATCCAATAGTGAGACCTGGAAGGCTCAAAGTAGCGATGTGAGGAGGACCAATGTTTCCATAAGTAGGAAAAACAAAAGGCTCCCCTGGAGCAGAGGTTCCTTCATTGGTCATTTCAGAAACTGATGCCATGAAAAACAAAAATCCAATCTAGAGTCCACTAGGGAAAACAAACAACACACGCTAAAAATCTAGGAAGCAAGCAAACAAACAAAATCTTCTCACAATGAACGCACTAGTTGGTGATGAAATCCAACGTCGCAGGAACAAAGTAAGAAGGGGCTGAGATAGAGAGGGTGGAAAAGTTACGTTGACGACCTGCTTAATGGAATTACACCCTGGTGCAAGCTCCCAC
>JASDQU010204460.1:0-18714 GCA_032191745.1 Picea mariana
ATGCTTATTTAAACAAATCTTCTTTATTATAAATAGGAGATAAAGTGGGCATGGTGTATCCTACTCTCTATACCTAACTATAACTAATATACTAATGATGAATGAGAGTTAGGTCCCTAACAAGGTTCCTTGTATCAAATTAGAGTGAAGTTATAGTTGTACATAATCATCACCAGGACCAACAAGTCACAACCATAGCATCATCATCAACCATAATCACCATGTGAAAATAATATATAGAATGAATTAAATATGAAAAAAAATGTTAATAAATAGGACTTTCATAACCAAATATATCCTTATCACTTCGATGCACACTAGCTAGTGGGCCCATTAGTAGCCTATCTAGGAAATAATTGGAAAGACAATGCTATCAATGACAAGGTCAAGTGGTTTAGGTGGTTGTCCCTTTTAATTATGATTATGTTTATGGATTTGTCACAAAACTTGGTGATCATATACATGTTGTCATGTAACACCCCAGGTTTCGAACCCCCATTTTAAATAATGTATTGTTACATTGTTGAGAGGCTAGAGTTCCCAAATTACAATTATTAAAAGGCCAGTGTGCCCAAGAAATGTAATGTTTTGATCATTATTAATTATACATACATCATTGGCTGCTAGATGGACAAGGAATAGAATTATAGGGGACTATGATTCCACAAGAGAGGGGGATTGAGCAAATAATTGTTTATTTCCTATTTTAATTACCCTTTGGTCTAAGGGGGTGGATCAATTATGTGGGATTCTTTGGGAAGGATGAGAGGTTCTTGATTCCCCCAAATTACTTAAACCTGCCTCTAGTCTGATGGGGGGTTCATTTGATAGCTCGTCATTCATTTTTTCTCATTCACTCCTTCATTCACTTACTCACTCACTCATTCATTCCATTCTTACCTATCACTCATTCATCCATCCTCATCCGCGTCTTGGCTTGGGAAAGGGAACTAAACTGTCAAAGATTAGCCATGGTATTGTTGGCTGCAGTGGTCGCTAGTGTGATCCAGCTATGACTTGAGGCCTGCATGTCTGAAATGTGTTGGCCTATGTCCAACATTGTTCACAGATGCAAGTCTTGAGAGTTACAACATTGAGATTCTGGACCAGTTGTGTTGGAGCCCAAAATAAGGAGAAGAACTTCCTGAGGGACTGCATGGCAGATAAGGGTGGAGGTTCATTATCTTGGGTGGTGCAAGATGGATAACAGAGAGTTGGGTACTTGGATTGTTGTGAGTGCTAGAAATCCTGTGAGAGATTAAGTGTTGACTGGTTTTAGAAGCCAAGTAACACTCTGGAACCGTCCTTGTGGAATCATAGCCCTGGCTAGGGGGTGACACTGTTGTTGGGATTTGGAACAATAACGTCTATGGTTGGGTGGAACGTCCTTGGTCTATAGCCAGTTGGTGTCCTCTTTTATAAAGATAAGTGCTCTCTGTTATGGTATTATCTACCTGTATATGAATGTATTCTGCTATGTATTTAATTATCATTTAATTGAATCTTTAGAATATGCATGCTTGTTGGTTATTGTTGTGCATGTCATTAAATCATTTTCTTTTATGCATCCTTATTAATTTAAAACGGGATCAGTAAGAGAAAGAAGTCCAAGGGTGGGCATGAAGGTGGTGTACCCCCGCCTGTGGGTGGTTGGGTACATTACATTTTGGTATCAGAGCTTTTGGTTGAAACACCGGGCCGGTATGGGTCAGGTCTGTTGGTAAGAGTCTCGTGATAGAGATCAAATTATGACCATGAAGTTGAAAATCTCAGGAGGAATGGCGCTGTAGAATCTACGCAAGAGCTATAACGACAGAGGTCCTTTGTAAGGGTTCGAAGGTTTGTGACCATCCCCTTCGAATTTGGGAGCGATCGCCACTATGGGATCAAGAGAGATCTGGGATCGTTGGTTTGGAGGGCAGGTGAATAAGGGTTGTCCGATGAAAGCGAGGAAAAGGTTAAGTCACAACCGTTAGATCCCATTGGAGAGAGAGATCGACGATAAAGAGGCATTGCAGTGAACCAAGTTGCATGGGAGTTAATTCCCCAAGGTCGTCCCGCAATCCAAACCACAGTTTCACTGAGGGGTTATGTGTCAGCGTCAGAAGAATTGTGGGGCAAAAGGTGAGTTACTCCAAACCGCCGATGTGCGCCCCCACAAATTGAAAGGCATTAAGTGATGCGACATGTTAGTGATCGAATATCGAAACTCTGAAGAGACGAAGTAGATTCAGACCATTGATCGAGGTGGACACGTGGCAGGAGATCCTGCACTTTGGTGGATAACCACTTCAAAATAAAGAAGGATGCGAAAATCCAGAACTCCCGAAGGCCCGAAGTTTGAAATTCATTTGGACCATCCATCAACAAGGGCACGCAGTGCCAGATCTCTCACTTTGAAGACTTAGTACTCCAGAAGGTTTTGCAGAGTGAAGCACTAGGGAAAGAATTACCTGAAGTCCTGAAGTAATTAAGGACCATTGATATTAAAACAACAAGAACCATTGATCTATGCAGTAGTATCTCCTAAAGTCCCGAAGTCTAGGGTTAATACAGACCATCTAATAAGGGACACACATGTCAGTGGATTGGCTAGTTCAATAATTTGAAGTTTGGGAGAATTGGAAATTCGCTAGTGTGGAAACTCCCGAAGCCCAAAGTCCCAAAGCTCGAAGAGCCGAAGTGGTGGGGCACGATGACGTCACCTGGAGGTGATGTGGACCCTGGAATTATGAAGTTACATGGCTTGCAGACGTCTCCTAGGTTGACGTGGACACATGGGATGTGTGCCACGTGTCAGTGAGTTTTGAACATGTGGAGGATTGAAATGTCAGTTAGAACGTGACACGTGTGACTTGCCTAATTGGGCCACATGTCTGCTTCTAGTATTTCACCACGTGGTGGCAGATCGCACAGTCCGGAGACTGGGCACTTAAGAGGAAAAATATGTGACAGTTGGCATTGGGTCGAGAACTTCTGAAGAGCTGAAGTGATTCACATCCATTGATTTGTAA
Organism: Picea mariana; assembly: GCA_032191745.1. Lineage (NCBI taxonomy): Eukaryota > Viridiplantae > Streptophyta > Pinopsida > Pinales > Pinaceae > Picea > Picea mariana. The sequence goes on from JASDQU010204460.1 coordinate 3,015, forward strand.
GAGACACGTGTCGACGGATTGTCGACTTTAGGTGAAAATGCTTCAGAAGAAAGAGAAGGCGGAGATTTTGAAACTCCCGAAGCCCGAAGAGCTGAAGCGATTTATAGTCATGGATTTGTGGGAGGATACACGTCGACAGATCGTGAACTCCGGGTAAAAGCATTCCGAGAGGATGCAAGCAAGGGAAGTTGAGACTTCTGAAGGCCAAAGCCCTGAAGTGGATCTCAATCATTGATCGCAAATGAGGATGAGGACTGTTGATCTGGTCCTGGCTGAAGGTTCTGAAGTTCTGAAGTACCAAATCTCTGGATAAGCACTTTTTAATCTAAGCACGGGGTCATGACCATGGTCACATGCAATTGAGAGCTGAGGGAAGAAGGCATAATGGCCGAATTGGTTGTTTCGAGATAGAAAAGCACCAAGAAGGATTTAGCCGTGGTTTTTAGTCATGGTCACCTGGGAAGGTGGTTTGAAAGAAGTGTTTGTGCATAATTGAATTCTCTATCAGCTAAAGGATAACATGGAAGTGTTATATGATGCAGATTGCTACATCTATGTTCTTCGTGAATTGAAAAGAAAAATGACCTGTAACATGGTTTGACAATTGTTTTTTATCATATGCATAATTCTAACAAAATGGTCACTTGCACATTTCACAGAATTAAGGGGTTTAAGAATATCATCTCAGAATGCCTATTGAAGAAATGGAAGAAGGTGAGGGAGCCTCCATCCATGATAAGGAGGTCGAAGGCCAGAATACCACAGTTGGTAATGCAGAGACAGAGTCCAATGGACGAAAGGGGAACGGAGAGAAGGAAACATTAATAGAAACTGTTAGAAGCCTGAAAATAGAAGCCCAGAGCTATAAGGAAGATAACGAGAGACTGATGAGAGAGAAAATTCAGATAAATGCTCGAGTTCTGCAGAGCTTAAATTAGTTGCAAAGACAAATGAAGAAGGGATCAAACTCAAAACAAGAGGAAGAAGGCATGTTTCATGAAAGAAGAGAGGATCGTGGAAGAGTTGGTTATTCAAGAAGTGCCAATAGAACTCATAGACACCACTTGCCTCCTTACTCAGAAAGAAATTTTTATGCATCGAAAGATCCCATAAGCAGTGCAGAGGTGTCTCCTGTTAGGCACTAGAAGGAGATAGGAAGTGGACAGTTTGAAAGGAGAGATGAGGAAGCTTAAGCCACTCTCCTTTGATGGTGAAAGAGAAAGGGAAGATGATGTCGAAGCATGGTTGCCTGGACTCATGATATATTTTTAGTTGCATAATTATTCTTCAAACTTAGAAGCTAGAATTTCCACCTACCATTTACACGAGAAAGTTGCAATGTGGTGGGATCAACTGAAGCAAGTTGAGCATATCAATGAGAGTAGGATCACTTGGAAGTAGTTCAAGAAGTACATCCATAATGAGTACCTCTCAAAGCATTTCCATGACAAGAAAATGCAGGAGTTATTTGAACTCAGGATGGGAAGCATGACTATGGTAGAATATGAGAAGAAATTCTTGGGATTGTTAAAATATGTTGGGTTTATAAATGATGAAAAGGTAAAGATACAAATATTTTTTAGTGGACTGTAAGCCTTTTATAAAGAAAATATTAGGTATGATCAGCCCAAGACCTTCACTGAGGCCATTAGGAAGTCTAAATACTTGTATGAGCAAGGATAGGGAAGAGAATCCCTGCAAAAATCTTGGAAGGATAAGAGGAAGGAGAAGTTTGATTAGAGGAGGAAAGGATTCAAACCTCCCTTCAATAGGAATGAGCCTAATAGAAATCATCAAGATCAGTATGCTAAGGGTGAATCCAAGAAATAAGATTGTTGGGCCCGAGATATGATCAGTTTTATGACAGTTATTAGATACTTTTTCCGAATGTATATATGTGTTTTTCATGTTTTGGAGAATCTTTTTGAAGAATTTTGTTCCAAAACGGTATAATCCACACCAGGTATGTATAATTCATGTTTTATATTGATCTTGAGTATAATTCATCATGTTTTTATGTTTCCAAGGATCTAATTCACAGTTTTTGGTGTTATAAGGCAAAATCACATCACGTTTCTGCTTTCGGCACTCCATTCAGTACTCGATCCGGTACCCGGTCCGACACTCCATCCAACACTCTGTCCTGCACAAAAATGGTGGGTGATTTGGCAGTTATGGTATTGGCGGCCAGTGGTGGGCGAATCAGGAACATGGGTGTTTCTCGTGCTTGCCCCCTCTAGCTACTGAACTCTTGACAACTCATTTTAGGTTGTTGAGCAAGACGATTATTGGCTCGCTCTATTTCGGTAGTTAGGGCACCATTAATGTAATTTTCCGTTTTTAGAAGTGGTTCGACCCTCCACTGGTCGACCAATTGGTCTATAAATCTCATAAATACCACTGTGGTGGTCAGATAGAAGTTAAGCAGTAGAAGAACCAATGCATTGGAGACAAAAACGATTTTACTATGTTTTGCCATTTTTCATTGCCATATTTATATGAAACTGTGTTTTTGAGTTTTAATGGTGAAATTGATTTGCTGAGTTCATGGTGTGCCTTTAAGAAGTGACCAAAACTTGTTGGGGGGCCCACCAGAAGTCTAGTAACTGTTCTTTAAGTTTTTCATGCATTTCATAGCTTAGATGTCTCTTTTTATTTTATGTACATGAATTGTTCTTTTATTTCTTTGTTATCTAATTTGTTGTTGTAGTTTAATCATTTTAACTCTCTTTTGCAGGTTAGTATGAAGACTTGTGTTAATATGCATTTATTTTGTAGTTAGGAACGAATTTGGAAATTCATCTACTAACCCCGTGTGCAAGTAGATATTAGATTGAGTCTTATTTATACTTTTAGAATCAAGTTTAAAACAGAGTTTGAAATAGAGTAAGAACAGAGTTTTAGTTTATGTTTTCTTTAACAAGGCTTCGGTGGATGGATAGGGTTAGTTTCATTTTTTAATTATAGATTGCTTATTCCATTTTTAGGTAGATCTTGCTTAACTAGTTGTTGTTTAATGTATTCATTAGTTTACCTTTTTATATGTCATGTTTTAATTCGTGTTTTTAAGCACTTTTCTTTCTTTCACTTTGAATTGTTAAAATAGATATGACATAGTTTCACTTTATGCACTTTCTTTCCTATAATTAGATTGCAATTCCAATTTCTAGTTAATCCTTGGATTTGAATTATGAATTTTTCTTACATAGCATAGAAGTACAATTAAAATCTCGTTATACTGTTGATGGTTAATAGTCACATGAATATGCAGGGTAATTAACATTGTTTCTGTAATGGCTAAGTTCTCATTGGAGTGTTTAATTCACACCTTTCACTTTTCTATTAAAATCATTATTGAGCTTATACCTCTTGAGTTATCTTTTGTTGTCAAGTGCCATCAAGATATTATAAGACACCGGAGACATTCACACAACCACCAACACTATATTTGAGTTTTCATAGGTTAAAAGATAGTTTCTTGCTTCCATAGATCAGAAGATAGTTTTATTGTTGTTGTAGGATAGATAGTCTTTTGCTTTGGTAGATTAGAGAGCAATTTGCTTATCATAGATTAAAGGTTAGCTGTTAGTTCTTATTTCTTTCCATTAAATAGATTTCCTTTTATGAATTAGAAATAGTTTTGAAGTTTGAATTAAGAATAGAATTCATTTGCCTCTTAGCTTAGTTAGTTGTTCAATGAGTAGTCTTAATTAGTTTACTTACAATAGAAGTTATCTTAGGGTAGTTAGTTGTTTATTTACTTGCTTTAGTAGGTTACTTGCTTACTTGTCTATTCTTGCTTTGATAGTATAGTTGTTTATTTACTTGCTTTCATAGGATAGTTGCTCATTGAATTTAGGTAGGCTAGTTAAAGTAGTTTGCTTTTGCTATTTGCTTATTTTTATGCTTAAATAGTTGCTTTTTCTTATTAATGAACTAGTTTGCTTCAAGTAGGGTTTTCACTTGTTTTCCTAGAAATATACATCGATCCTTGGTCCAAAGTACTTAGGTTACATAGTTTCAAGTTTCTTAGTAGGGTTTGGTCATTAGATAGCTTTGCTTGAATAGATTATCCCTTAGACAACCACTTCCTTAGTTAGACTATACTACTACCAGCCCTTCTACCTTTGGCATATATTTTCCTACAACTCTAAGTTTACTTACCCCGGGTTGAAAATATAATTAAGGGTTTTTAGTGTGTTTTTAGTGCATATACAACACCCATCATTTTTTGCGTCGTTGTCGGGGAGTTGTCTCAAGGTAGAAAGTAGTTAGGAAATAGATCATTTCTAGACCTTAGCATTAGATTGGTGGCAGGGGAACTTTAAGACGAGAGGTAAGAACCTGTGCATATGCTATTGCAGGCTCCCCCAAACCCAATGGTAGTTTTTCTTTTTGTTTTTGTTTACTTTCATGAATAGACCTAGAGACCCAAAAGGTAAATACATTAAATCTAAATCAGACCTTTCAACCAAGGTTCCTTCCGATCTTTTTGGGGGAAGGAATGTTCCACTCTCAAGTTCCACCTTATTATTNGGTAGTTTTTCTTTTTGTTTTTGTTTACTTTCATGAATAGACCTAGAGACCCAAAAGGTAAATACATTAAATCTAAATCAGACCTTTCAACCAAGGTTCCTTCCGATCTTTTTGGGGGAAGGAATGTTCCACTCTCAAGTTCCACCTTATTATCAACAACAACAATAGTGGAACTCACTAGGTTGGAAAAACTGGTCTACTCAGTACCAACATCCTTTGCTTCAAGGATGGAGAGGACATAACCAAGGAAACCCTCAAGCTCCACCTATCCCTATGTCAAACCATCCTTATCCTTAGTTCCCACCGAACACTCCGCAGCTTCTGCCAGGTTTTGTTCCACCACCTTTACCTCCTATTTCACAACAACAACCGCTACAATACCAAAATGCAAGCTCCCCAAGACCAACACTATTACCGACACAACCAGTGATGAATCCCAATAATAAGCCCCCTCAACCTCTTCACAATGTTGAGAAATAGGCATTTCCGACATATGTCATTAATCCTGTTCCATTACAGGAAATTCAACTAAGATCGAGAAAAGTTTCGGATAGGTAGAGACCTTCAATAGTCATCCAGGAAGAAGAAGAAGAAGAAACCACCAAACAACCCATGGATGACACTAGGTGGGAAGATGTTATTATCCCGAAGAACCAAGATCCCAAGCTTCCCCAAAATGAACCTTCACAAATTATGAAGGTCCCTCCTTATCCAGACCAATTGGTAATCGAGAAACCTACCACCCGACCGAAATTTGACATTTTGAATGAATTGAAGAATATTTGTGTCAAGATTCCCTTGCTTAAAGCCATTAAAGACATTCCAATATATAGTAAGGTAGTCAAAGCATTGTGTATTAAGAAGCCAGGGAGGAAGCAAAAGGACCCTCCTACATTACATTTGGTAGGAAGACTTTCTAAGTACATATCAGAGCAGCCAAAACTAACAAAATATGGGAATCCAGGGAACCCCATAGTGACCATAACCATTAATGAGGTCTCCATTGGAAACACCTGATAGACCTAGGGGTAGCCATCAATGTTATGACGGCTACTACCTTGGAACAATTACAGTTACAACCTCTTCTTCAGCCTACCCCAACCATTTTGGAATTATAAGATAAGACTAGGGTTATACCTGAAGGAATTTTAAATGATATCATGGTTACTTTAGCCTCATGGGAGTACCCAGTAGATTTTCTTGTCATTCACTCAAAGAATCTTGCCAAAGGCCATCCCGTCATTTTGGGAAGACCTTGGCTAGCCACAACCAATGCATTTATTGGTTGTAGGGAAGGGGAAATGACCATCTCAAATGGTCTCTCTATCCAGAAGCTCAACATTTACCCTCTAGCCCAACCTATTATGGAGAATCTATGGTGGCTTGAATGTCCATACGAGAACAAGGACTGGAAAGAAACCGTATTGCCAAGTGACAATGTATGGGCACTTCAGGAGCACACATCAGAAAATGTGCTAAACTAGTTTATTTATGCTATCACATGTGTGGATTTTCCACAGTCTTTTCCCCAATTTGAGTACATGTTTGGGGAAGAATTTCAAGAACAATTAGAGCCATCCATTTGTCTTTGACATCTTTTATCTTCGAGAAAAATGAGTCTACCATGTCTTATACTATGCCCTACGAGATTAGTCCAGGGAATTTTTTACATATAAACTCTGAGCTAGATAAAGACCAATAGAAACAATTAGTAGATATCCTTAAAGAACAATCCAGAGAATTTGCATGGGAATAGACTAACATGAAGGGTATACACCCTGACACATGCATCCATCACATATATACCCAGGGAGAAATAACACATGTTAGGCAACCTCATAGAAGGATGAACCCAACACTCAAAGACATAGTCAAGGAGGAGATTCAAATGTTGTTAAATGTCGGATTCATTTATCCCATCTCCGATAGTAAGTGGGTATCCCCACTTGTAGTGGTTCCAAAGAAAGTGACCTGGAAATGGAGAATTTGTGTTGATTTCCGGGAACTCAACAAAGCCACTCTGAAATATTACTTTCCTCTCCCTTTCATTGACCAAGTTCTAGACACCTTGTCTGGAAAGAAGTATTTTTCCTTTCTATATGGGTAGTGCGGGTACAATCAGAGTCTTATATCACCCGAGGACCAGGACAATACTACCTTTACTTTTCCTTGGGGAACCTATGCCTATAGGGTCTTACCATTTGGATTGTGTAATGTTCTTGCCACATTTCAATGAGTAGTACTAGGGATATTTGTTGATCTTATTCATGATTGTGTGGAGATCTACATGGATGACTTCATAGTCTATGGTAACACTTACCAAGAACCCTTAGACAACTTAGAAAAATTCCTTATCAGATGTCAAAAAATGAACCTATCTCTAAGTCATGAAAAATGCAAAATGTTGTTAACTGAAGGAGTGGTTCTAGGACATCATGTTTCATTTGAAGGGATAAAGTCAATCCTACAAAGATCGAGGTCATTGTCAAACTTCCACCCCCCAAGACTCAGAAAGAGGTGAGAAGCTTTCTTGGACATGCCAGATATTACTGGTGGTTTATTGAAAATTTTACAAAGATTGTTGCACCTATGTTTGGATTGTTAATAAAAGATGTTGATTTTGTTTGGACTGAGCAGTGTCAAAATGCCTTTGAAACCCTCAAAGCTAAGTTGTCTATGGCACCAGTTCTTAGAGGGACCAATTGGAATCTCCCATTTCATATATCCATTGATGCTTCTGACACCGCAATAGGAGGGGTATTAGAGTAGAAAGAGGACCAACAATCCTATGCCATTTATTTTGTGAGCAAGAATTTGTCTGCTGCCAAGTTAAACTACACAGTTACCGAGAAGGAATTCTTGGTAGTTGTTTATGCTATTAACAAGTTTCGTCATTAAATTATAGGTTATGAAGTATTTTTACATACTGATCATTTCGCCATTAGATTCCTCATGAATAAATCCATAACTAATGGTCAAGTGACTAGGTAGGTCCTGTTATTACAAGAATTTAATATCATTGTGCTTGACTTACCTGGAAAGGATAATGTAGTAGCTGATTTTCTTTCCCGAATAAAGAATGAGGATGATGATATCCTTGTAGATGATAGTTTCCCAGATGAGCATATTTTTTCCCTCTTTGTCAATACCCCATGGTTTAAGGATATGGCAAACTATCTGGCTACTAGGAAGTTACCGTCTCATTTCTCACCTCATGAAAAGCAGAAAATTATTACACAGAGTGTTAATTACTCTTGGGTTGGTCATGACCTTTTTTGCATAGGTCCTGATTTGATTATTCATAGATGTATCAAAGAGGATGAGGTACCTAAAATAATACGAAGTTGTCATGATGGACCATGTGGTGTCCATTTTTCTGACAAACACACAGCATATAAGGTGCTACATTTGGATTACTATTGGCCTCTCATTTTCAAAGATGCTTCCAAGTATGTGAGAAGTTGTGATAGTTGCCAAAGGATAGGAAGACCTACGTCAGTAAACGAAATTCCTTTGTGTGCCCAAGTTATGATAGAACCCTTCGAAAAATGGGCCCTCATCTTTGTAGGACCAATTTCACCCATGTTCCAGAGGAAGAACTATATTTTGGTTTGTACAGACTATGTCACCAAATGGGTAGAGGCAAAAGCCCTATTCAGGGATACAAAGAAGTCTGTTGTCGAATTCATCTATGAAGACATCTTTACCTGCCTCGGTGTCCCTCGTAAAATTGTTACGGACCAAGGAACTCAATTCACTTCCAAGCTAATGAGAGAGATAACAGATAAATATGGGATTAAACAACGTCAATATTCTTAGGGTAGTTAGTTGTTTACTTGCTTTAGTAGGTTACTTTCTTACTTGTCTATTCTTGCTTTGATAGTATAGTTGTTTATTTACTTGCTTTCACAGGATAGTTGCTCATTTAATTTAGGTAGATTAGTTAAAGTAGTTTGTTTTTGCTATTTTCTTATTGCTATGCTTAAATAGTTGCTTTTTCTTATTGATGAACTAGTTTTCTTCAAGTAGGGTTTTCACTTGTTTTCCTAGAACTATCCATCGATCCTTGGTCCAAAAGTACTTAGTTTACATAGTTTCAAGTTGCTTAGTAGGGTTTGATCATTAGATAGCTTTGCTTGAATAGATTATCCCTTAGACAACCACTTCCTTAGTTAGACTATACTACTACCATCCCTTCTACCTTTGACATATATTTTTCTACAACTCTAAGTTTACTTACCCCGGGTTGACAATTTAATTAAGGGTTTTTAGTGTGTTTTTAGTGCATATGCAACACCCATCAAAGACTCCATGGGAAAAAGAGGAAGACCACCTTTCCAATGTTGGGGATGCAGTGAAGATCACATGTACAAGGATTTCCCATGCAAAAAGGACAGAGTGAAGACTGTGCACAACTTCCAAGAGGCTACAACAGTTGAAGATATGGGAAGAATCTATGCAGCGTTAGATGATTGACAAGTAGAGTACCTATCCAATATGATCGAGGTGGAAGGTAAGATCAGAAATCATTTTGTTGCTATTTTGATTGATTCAAGAGAAAGGCATTGTTACATTGATACTAAAATAGTGGATATATTTCATTTGGAGAAAAGTAAGCTTGGAAAATCAAGTTTGGTTTAGCTAGCCACTAGATCCAAAAGGAGAATCCATGATATGGTCAGAGGATGTTCCTTAAGTCTTAATGGTGTGAATACAAATGCTGACCTAAATATCATATCATTGGGGTCTTATGGCATTCTAATTGGAATGGATTGGTTGGACAAGCATCATGTTGTCCTGGATTGTCATAGCAAGACATTTACATGTCTTGATGGAGATGGAAAACAGAGCACTGTGAAAGGAGTTCCAAGACCCATCTCTATAAGGGAGATTTCATCCTTACAGTTGAAGAGATGTTTTAGAAAAGGATGTCAATTGTATGCAACTCATGTGGAAGAGACAAAAAATGCAAAGGGGCCAAGCCTTGAAGATTTCTCGGTACTACAGGAATTTGAAGATGTATTCCAAGAAATACCAGGTTTGCCACCAAGAAGGGAGATATATTTCTCAATTGATTTAGTGCCAGAAGTTGCCCCAGTGTCAAAAAAACCTTACAGAATGAGCACACCATAGTTAAAAGAATTACAAATGCAGTTGGAGGAATTGTTGAAGAAAGGGTACATACGTCCAAGTGTTTCACCTTGGGGAGCACCAGTAATTTTTGTCAAAAATAAGGATGGAACCTTGAGACTGTGTATTGACTTTCAACAACTGAACATGTATACCATAAAGAACAAGTATCCTCTACCCAAAATTGATGACCACTTTGATTAGCTAAGAGGAGCAAAGATATTTTCAAAGATTGACCTGAGTTCAGGATACCATCAGGTAAGGATCAAGGAAGAAGACATTCATAAGACAACCTTTAGGACCAGGTATGGGAATTATGAATTGTAGTGGTGCCATTTGGACTGACCAATGCACAAGTTGTCTTTATGTGCTTAATGAATGGCATATTCAAAAATTATTTGGATAAGTTTGTCATAGTGTTCTTGGATGACATACTTATCTATTCTAAGTCTAAAGAGGAGCATGCACATCACTTAAGACTGGTATTGCAAGTACCGAGAGAACATCAGTTGTATGCCAAGCTGAGTAAGCGTTATTTTTATCAAAAGCAGATCCATTACTTGGGACATATTATTTAAGAGCAAGGCATAACAGTAGATCCAAAGAATATTTAATCCATTAGAGGATGGCCAACACCCAGAAATGTGTTAGAAGTTAGATCTTTTATGGGATTAGCTGGTTACTATAAAAGGTTCATAGTAGGGTTCTCTAAGATTGCTCATCCCATCACTTATTTGCAAAAGAATGGAACTAAATTTGAATGGACACCTAAGTATGAAGAGAATTTTAATCTATTGAAGGAATTACTTACTAGTGCACCTATGTTAAAGATTGTTGACCCAAATGAAAGTTTTGTGGTATGTGCAAATGCATGTAAGGAAGGACTTGGGGGAGTCCTCATGCAAAATGGACATGTCATTGGTTATGAGTCCAAAAATATTAAGAAGCATGAGAGGAACTATGCCACACATGACTTGGAGCTTGCTGCCATTGTCCATGCCTTGAGGATGTTGAGGCATTATCTCATGGGGAAGAGATTTGAATTAAGGACATACCACATTGTCCTGAAGTATATTTTTGAACACCCAACCTTGAATGCCAAACAAACAAGATTGCTGGAATTTTTAAGTGAATATGACCTCGATATCAAGAATATCAAAGGAAAAGAGAATAAAGTTGTCAGTGCACTTAGTAGAAGAGTGCATCTCATGCATGCTACTACTATCAATATGCATCAGTCAGACTTGAAGAGCAAAATTTTAAATGATCTTGTTATAGATCAACATTACCTAGAGGTAAAGGAAAGATTACAACAAAGAGATGTAAAACAAAAAATAAAGGAGTATGAGATAAAGGAAGATGGATTACTCATGCATAAGGATAGAATCTATGTTCCTAGTTCCAGAGAACTGAGGAATTTGGTATTGAAGGAAATGCATGATGTTCCTTATGTTAGACATCCTGGTTACCAGAAAATGATTACAGCAGTAACAAGCCAGTTCTTTTGGCTGGGAATGAAAAAGGATGTTGTTGATTACATCGCTCGATGTATGGAATGTCAGAAGGTGAAATATGAACATAGGCAACCAACAAGGTTGCTACAGTATTTACCCATTCCAGAGAAGAAATGGGAAGTGATCGCCATGGATTTCATCACAAGATTACCCAGAACTAATAAGAAACATAATTCCATCATGGTGGTGGTTGAAAAATTAACAAAGACTACTCATTTTGTTCTTGTAAAGACAACACACACATCGACTAATATTGTAGAAATTTACTTGAGAGAGATTGCTAGGTTGCATGGGATACCTAGGACAATTGTCTCGGACAGATATACAAAGTTTACCTCTAATTTCTAGAGGGGATTGTTTAAATGATTTGTTACAAATATAAACTTTATCACAACATACCATCCCCAATCAGATGGGAAAACAGAGAGGGTCAACCAAATAATTGAATATATGCTAAGAATGTATGTGATGGATAAGCCATCTAAGTGGGAATATTACTTACACTTGGTTGAGTTTGCATATAATAATGGGTATCAAGATTCTTTGAGAATGAGCCCATTTGAAGCCTTGTATGGTAGGAAATGCAATAATCCAGTGAGCTAGGACAACCCAATAGACAAAGTGGTACATGGGCCATAGTTGGTCAAGGATATGGAAGACCATATGGTTAAGATCAAGCGGAATTTAAAGACAACTCAGGATAGACAGAGAGTTTATGTAGACAAGAACATGACAACTAGATAATTTAAAGTAGGGGAGCATGTGCTTCTGAAAGTGAATCCCAAGAAAATTTCTTTGAAATTGGGTAGTTGTACAAAGCTGGCAGCCAAATTCTATGGTCCATTTGAAATATTGGATAGAATAAGGCCAGTTGCATACATGCTTGCATTGCCTACTTCCATGAATGTGCATAATGTATTTCATGTCTATTTACTAAAGTAATATGTACATGATCTTAACCATGTTATTGATTGGCATCTGATTCAGGTAGAGACAAAGGGAGACTTTCAGGTTCACCCAGCGCGAGTATTGGACAAAAAGGTCAAAATGCTCTAGAATCGAGTTATAGAGATGGTAAAAGTTCAGTGGACCTGCTACAATCCTGAAGATGCTACCTGGGAGCATGAAGATGCCATGCGGGCAAAGTACCCGCAACTTTTTGAATAAATTTTTATATTTCGATCTCTATTTTGTATATGCACCACAGTGCCAAAATAAAGGGGAGGGGATGGAACACCCCGGGTTTCGAAACCCCATTTTAAAAAATGTATTGTTACATTACTGAGAGGCATAATTCCCAAACAATTATTAAAAGGCCAGTGTGCCCAATAAATGTAATTTTTTGATCATTATTAATAATACATACATCATTGGCTACTAGATGGACAAGGGCTAGAGTTATAGGGGGATATGATTCCACAAGAGAGGAGGCTTGAGGGGATAAATGTATATTTCCTATTTTAATTACCCTTTGGTCTAAGGGGGTGGATCAGTTACATGGGATTCTTGGGGAAGGCCAAGAGGTTCTCGATTCCCCATGAATTACTTAAACTGACCTCTGGTCTAATGGGGGGTTTGGTTGATAGCTCGTCACTCATTTTTGCTTGTTCATTCCTTCATTCACTTACTCACTCGTTCATTCATTCCATTCTTACCTATCACTCATTCATCCATTCTCATCTGCGTCTTGGATTAGGAAAGGGAATCAAACTATCAAAGATTAGCCACGGTATTGTTGGTTGTAGTGTTCGTTGGTGTGATCTAGCCATGACTTGAGGCTTGGATGTCTGATATGTGTTGTCTTGTGTCCATCGTTTTTCACAGTTGTGAGTCCTGAGAGTTCCATCATTGATATTCTGTACCAATTGCACTGGAGATCAAAATAAGGAGAAGGAATGCCTGAGGGACTGCGTGGAAGAGAAGGGTGGAGGTTCATTCTCTTGGGTGGTGCAAGCTGGGTAGAAGAGAGTTGGGTGCTTGGATTGTTGTGAGTGTTGGAAATCCTATGAGATCTTGAGTGTTGACTGGTTTGGCAAGCCAAGTAACACTCTAGAACCGTCCTTGTGGATTCATAGCACTGGCTTGGGGGTGACACTGTTGTTGGGATTTGGAATAGTAGCGTCTATGGTTGGGTGGAACATCCTTGGTCTGCAGCCAGTTGGTGTCTTCTGTTATAAAGATAAGTGCTCTCTATTATGCTATTATCTACCTGTATATGAATGTATTCTGATGTGTATTTAATTATCGTTTAATTGAATCTTTAGAATATGCATGCTTGTTGGTTATTGATGTGCATGTCGTTAAATCCTTTTATTTTATGCATCCTTATTAATTTAAAAGGGTATCGGTAAGAGAAAGAAGTCCAAGGTTGGGCTTGAAGGTGGAGTAACCGGCCTGTGGGTGACTGGGTACGTTACATGTCCAAAAAATGGGTCAATAGTAACAAATCCATATTATGTTGGTAGCTAGGAATGCCCAACTGGTTTTATGGCTTAAGTTGCAATGCTGGTGTAATGTTGGCTGCCCAACTAGCACCTTGTTCTACATTGTATTTTGAAATACAGATTCTTTTTTTACTCACTGCCCAGTATGTGTATTCATCATACTGACAGATCTTTTGTAAAAATGTGTTGTTTAATGCTAGTCAGTATTGATTAAAATTTTCCCTATCGCTTTAATGAGAGTATGTTTTGTGCGGCATAATGATTGTATTTCCTCCTTAATTTTGTGACTGCAAAGCATGAAATTAAGGGCTCTTTTCATGAAAATCGTTGGGCAAACTCTATCAACAATATCCCCTTGTCAAGATCAATTTTTATCGTTTTGTCCTCCCTAATATTATGTATAGGAAGAAGGTATCAGGATTATGTTTTGTTTGAAGGTTCAAAAACTTAAGTATAGTTCATTTCCCTAGATCCAAACTTCAATTTAAAAACAAATGTGTGATATTGATTAAAATAAACCTCTTAATATATAATGAGGGTCTAGGTTAGACTAAACCTTGTTGAAAACTAAGACACACTAATTTTAAAGATTTTTTTTTTTTAAACCTATCCCTCTCTAAACTCAACATATCATTTGATCATACCAATCTCGTATTGTTCCATGCTCTTCAATGATACTCCTATACCTCAGCCCAACCTTTTCATTTTTTGTGAAATCATTACTTTTACCATGTCATTATCCTCGAATTCAGATCAAGGGTTCATGGAAGGCCATAAGGATTACAAGAGTCTCTCTATTTTGAACCCTCMTTTCCTCTGYTTTATGGGAGGTAATCAAGATTTCAAGTGTTGAATGGCTTTAAGACATCCTCAACTCCTTTGGTTTTCATTTGTCATCAAGTATGTCAGTCTAACTTCCTTTGTTACTTATGAGTTTGGTTTGTTGCGTCTACAATGTTCTTACCTTTACAAAAATTACATGTTCGTTTTCTAGTCCGCCTTAGTTATTAACCCTTCCAAAAAACTTATGGCCCCTGTAGTGATAATAGAACCAAATGGGCTGCAAATGTTACTAACTTATGATGACGCGACTGATAAGCTCTCCAAGGTTGGTTGGTTAGGGTTTATACAATCATTCAAGGGATTTAACATCGAAGTGGCCAGAGCATTTGCCAAAAAATTTTATGGTACTAAGGTTGGGGATGTTTAGTTGTAGGTTGATGAGGAATTTATTGCTCGGACCACAGATCTTTCTCAGTTAGAGGATAAGTGGTTCAAAAACATGAAAGTGAGAAATATCCCATGGCAGTCTCTATTGGCATCAAAATGTTCGTGATACCACATTAAGTGTATGCCAATAGAAATCTTTCATAGCATATGGCACAGTCTCCTATTGATAATTAAATAATTTGTTACCTATGAAGGATGCCACGACCTTGTTTTCTATTTCCACATTCGATTGTTCATGACCTTTCAAGGGTTTCATTTAAACCTACCCTTTTATCTACATAGGAGTATTCAAAAAAGGTCTAAATTTTACCAATGGTCGAGCCAAAACCCTGAGACTAGTCTATTTCATCATGGTCTCATTCGTACCTTAGTTGAATATAATCCTACTAGAATAGAGGACAACTAGGAAAACTTTCTGCTAAGAAAACAATTCTTACCTCAGCATAATGACCCTATCATCGATTTAACTCAGGCCGCTAAGGAATCCAATTCTCCTAAGACTCTGCCTCAGGAGGTTCATATTGAGATCCAAATCCATGAAGACCCCATTATGTCTCTCAATGGCCAATAAGACGTAATTCTTATAGCACGGGTGACACAAAAAATAAAAGGGTGTGTTCCCAAGCGGTCTCTAGAAGCAGTCCTCCGTCGATTGAAGAACTAGCCGTTGAGTTATGTTGATCAGCAGACACAACCCATGTGTCCAAAGGTTGATGAGAAACCCAAGGAACAGAGTAAACGAACCAGACAATTCCAGGATATTTGTGAGATCAATTTTAAGAATAAAAGGGTGGGTCTCATTTTGTCCAGAATGATTAGAAATAAACAAAAACAAAGGGAGAGCCC